>JABSTQ010003378.1:0-19120 GCA_013358835.2 Ixodes persulcatus
TCTCCACTCATGGAAAGTTCTTCTGTTACTTGTTGAAAGGATGCCAGGTAAGGATGCAGCTCCTTTATTGGTGGCCAGGTACCGGTTGTCAAATCAATCACTGGTTGCAGACGGTTGTCCTACCAAGTCTCTTTGACTAACTTGCTGCAATAAACACAAAGAATGGCACAGACAACCTCGCCTTCCTGGGTTTCCCCGGGCGGATCAAGTGGCATACGCGAAACAGCATCTGCCACAAACTTGTCTTCTTCATTCCCGAAAACCATGGTGAAACTTTATGCGAGCAAACGAGCATGCCATCTTACAATTATGAATGGTCGATGGCCAGTTCCTCGCTAGCTTAAAAATTTCAACAGCTACTGGAGGTCGGTCCTGCAGCGTAAACTGCGGACCCCACAAAAAACACGCCAGTGCTCGCACGCCCACATGCAAGCAAACGTCTCAAGCTCTCCAGCAAAGTACTTCCGCTCCTGTGGCGTTAGAGTTCGAGAAGCAAGGAAGACGGTCACAATGTCTCCGTCTTTCTTCTGCTGTAAAACAGCTTTAAGACCGTATGCTGAAACGTCAGTTGTCACGACCACGGGGAGGCTCGCAGAAAAGTAAGAACGGAGTCTTTGAAAACTGTTTATCCGGGCAGCAGTCCAGCGGAAAGGTTCACCCTTGTGTAGTAAGTAGCTCACGTAGTTGTTCTGCCAGCTCTGCATACCCAGCGATGAACTTGGCGTAGTAGCCGACCATGCCCAGAAACGAACGTAACATGGTGACGTCTGTAGGTGCTTTGGCCTTAACAATCACGTCAACATCACTTTGCATGGGTAACACTCCCCGCTAGCGGACAACGTTTCCCAAGAATGACAGTTCCGAAACATTGAAGATGCACTTGTCGTTCAGCTTCAAGCGCGCTTCGCTGATGCGACGGAGAACCTCATGCACATTCTTGAGGTGCTCCACTTCGGTAGTTCTGAGAACAATGATGTCATTCAGGTAGTAGTGTACTGGTTGACATCCCTTCAGAATTGTGGTCATCACTTTCTTGAACGCAGCAGGAACCGTAGCCAACCCAAAACAAACCCTGGTGAACCTGAAATGTCATTCGTGGGTTATGAACATCGTCAGGTCTCGGCCTTCCGGGCACAAAATCACCTGATGCTACGCGCTCGATAGATCCAGGCGCGAGAAGTACTCCGCTCCGACCTGTGCTGGTAGCAGTTCCTCAGTGTGAGCAACGATTCCCGTTTTGTTTCTCACCGCCACGATCGGCAAGACCCACTCGGATGCATCAATTCTCTCGATGACGCCTGCCTGTAGAATTCGCTGGAACTCTTCAGAGACCTCGTCCCTGGCAGAAATGTAAGTCTTCGCAGCTTGGCAGGAACGGGATGAGCTCCTTGACGCGTCTTCGCCTTGTGAGCGAACCCCGTTGCGGTACCGAGGGTTCCTTCAAGAAGGTGCGCGAAGTCATCTACCGAGTTTCAAGAGTGCCCAGAAGGTACGCACATGGTGTTGAAACATTTCAACGCGCTACCACTGACCTCAAGGGACAAACAAGCGATGGCATCGATGTCGAGTATGTTCGTATCGTTTAATCGTTTAGGACAACGTAGTGGTGTACAGCACGCTTGCGCTCCTTGTAACCGGCATCAGGAACAAAACAGCCTGCTACGTCGCTCTTCTACTGCGAAAAACGAAAAAACCTTGAGGACGTACCTTGCAATTTTGATAAGCAGAACTGAAGTTTCTTTTATACGTATCTTCCGACGTTATGGAAATTGCTGATCCTCTGTCAACCAAGAATGATAAGGGCGTCCTTCGACTTCAACCGGAATGTACACTCTAAGAAATGCCTGCGCGTCTACTTACCCGCAAAACACTCGAAGAGCCAATCTCTGTAATCTACGAAATCAGCTCATCGAATGATGAGACGGAACATCCGTTTAGACCTAAAAATTAAGTTTGCGCTGTAGCATTACGCAATGCAAGCATGACGCTTTGCATTGCGTAATGCCACAGCGCATACTTTATTTTTAGATCTAAACGAGTGTTCCGCCTCATCATTCGCTGAGTTGATTTCGTAGATCGCAGAGATTGGCTCTTCGAGTGTTTTGCGTGTAAGTAGACGCACAGGCATTATTTAGATTGTAGACACATATCTCTTCGTTTTATCGTGCACGCTAGAATACTAAGAACGTCCTGGTTAGAGTCATTCAACTACGCAACTTCTCTGATAGCACCACATTTGCTAGTGCGATTGGCGGTATTCTTGGAGAGATCCCGAATATGCCTGACTTTCCCGCATCCAGCACACTTTTTCTCTCTTGCTTTGCATGTAGCGGAATTTGCGAGATGTCCCGACGACCCCAGCGGTAACATTTCTTCAAAGTGGAGAATGAAGGCTGACCTCTCTGTGCACGCTCTAGTCGCTCGGTGTTTGGAGTAGACTTAATGTCCATCTTGTGCACCGATGAGGATGATACGAGTTTTTTGGAGTACCGGACCGCTTCCTCTACCCGTCAGCCGACAGGCAACGCCCGGTCCAAGGACCACTCTCTTCCAGGAATAAACGCTCTGGTAACTGCTGGCTCGTTCTCTTCGCCACCAGCTGATCTCGGATGAACTCATCCGTCAAGAGCATGTACTCGCCGTCTGGCGACAGGTGTAGCAGCTCGGCCACAAATACTTCGACTGGTTCCCACGGTAGCTGCGCTCCTTGCCTGAAGCGCTGTCGTGCCACGACCACGTTCGAAGCTGCCGTGAAGTAGGTCTCCGGGGCCGCCAAAGCGTCATCGTACTGGTCCGGCGTAGTCGTTGTCTTCGCGCCGGCAGTTGGTTTCTTCAATGGTACCGGAGGGTGAGTCTCCGGAAGTGTGAAGACTCGCTGTCCTTCAACACTGAGGCAATGTAGAAGTCTGGCCTTCCGCCGAGCAGGTCCATGGGCGTCTCCCCCCGAAACCAGCAGGTAATCTTGGAACACTCGCCGCCACTGTTTCCACGGGATAACAGGTCTCCCTAGGGAGGGAAGGAAAGGAGGCGGCGGCGCTAGGCTCATGCTTGTCGGTCCATCATTCTTCGCCAATCTGTTGTATTCTGCCGTGACAGCTGAAGACGACCGCCCTGCTCCAGTACCGGTGAAGAACAACCCTTATTCCATCCTCTTCTTCTTCCGTCTACAGCTGCGACAGTAGCGCCGCCGAAACAATGACCTTTTTTGTGCACTGGGCAAAACTGATCTTGTTCTTCTTAGTGCATCTCTCTCAGTGGTTTGAAGAAGTGTTCATTTTTTTTTTTGCACGCGCTGGAGAGCTTGTTTGGAGCTGAAAATCTCCCTCAATGTTCACTTTTTTTGCTACTTTTTCAGTCCACGAGTAATGTTGTGAATATAAGGCACAACAATAATTCTAGTTGACCTGTCTCTTGGCGGAGGTTTAGTGACCTCCCGCATTTTCATATTTTTGAGGAAATTTTTTGCAATCCACGTTAATAAGACACTGGGGTACGCTGCTGAGGACGCTACCTGATCGACCGACTTCGCAAACACCGTGATAACATCACTACAGGCAACTCACGACATCTATGTCTGCACTGCCGGGTTTGTGGGTGTACGGCACAACTACGCAGTTGCAGCGTGCTAGACGGAAACAACAACCAACTAACTAGGGAAGTAATTGAAGCGAAGCATGTTGCCAGGCTTGACGATGGATGCGTGAGCAGCCCGTCTCTCACCTTATCTGCAAAATAATTAGCTTGCCTCACCTTAAGAATAAAATTACGGACTACTTTACAAATTTGTTTTAAAAATCGGATAAGAAAACAAGGACAAAACAATTTAGAGCTTTTGTTCTAACAACACGTAAAAGAAAACGAAGACAAAATACAAAAACTTGTGAGTTCAGCGTTGTACGTGAATGTATGTTTTTGTGTCTGTAATCGATAGAATGCCTGTTTGCGAGGCGCTTATCCGATCTGAAGTCGTAAGATGGAAAACCAACTAGCCCAAGCCGCTGCGTTGACAAGAAGTAACATTGTTGCTTGCCGTATGAACATCAAGGACCTGGAAGAGGCTTGGCTATTTTTATTTGTGCCTTTCCGTTTGCTCCGACACTTCAAGCAACTCGTCGATGATGACATTAAAGTTGCCCTGAACGATTCTCTTTTAAAGGCCGACGTACACTTCGCGCCTTCCACTTTTGCCCGCCTCCTCCTTTCCTATATCCTCTCCACTTTTTACCTTGCCCCAACTTTGTTCCCCTCGCAGCTTAGGAGAGGGGGAATTCTAAGAGGATTATCATCCCTGCAAAAAACTGAGGTTGTACATCTGCCTTTAAGCAAAACAAAGGGGATCATTGAGTTCACGCAAAACAAGAATCTGGTTAAAAAAATAAAAAGCTGCGAATAGTGATGCGAGAGCGTAAGGGCCAGCTCTCCGAAAGTCATCAAGCAGACATCGTGTGCCTAATTGTGCTGCTTGTGAGATACTTTAATAAAAAATAAAAAAAACTGTCTTCTACTTCCGCAGAATGAGGTATAACTGTCTTAAGTTAACGTCTGGGATTACCAATGCTCATTACACTTCATACTTTTATAGGAAGACCACTGAGTAACTGGCAGGAATCAAGATGCACCACCCATGATCACCATGCATTGTACCGCGTGGGTCAAAGGGATCGATGGCCGTTTGAATGGACGGCAAAACTCGGGTTCTTAACGTATTACGCTAGATTCTACTACAGAGGTGCCTAAAATTGGTGGAAGCGTTTACTAAAATTGTGGAAGGATTGGCTCACCTGTGTAAATCAAGAAAAAACAAAAACTATGTTTTCTCTATACTTTGCATGTACACTTAAAAATATTATACGTTACTCTGGCGCTTATTTGGCATGAATGAATTGAAGAATAAAGAAGCCCATTTTATTTGCTTTCCAGTACACACATTTTTCAATCGTAGCAGACGCAAGAATAGCCCACACAGATTTGCTGATGATTTTAAGATAAAACGCTTAGCGATCATTTTTTCATATACAAAACCAGTTTTTATTTTCGTTCTTTTGACTCCGGCAGTTTTATGTATTTATACTCTCTATTAATGAATGCACCAGCTTCGAGCATCTCTTTAGTTAAGAAACCGGTTAATACGGTCCTTTCAAACCGCCATCGATTTACTTGATCCACGTGGTAGTTCATGATGAGTATTGCCCTTAGCGAAAAACAGCATATTAAAAATATACTTCGTATATTTTTAGTGCACTATAAGCAAGTGAGAGTAATCGAAATTCTACAAAAGTTCAATAATAATATCAGCCCCTTCCTAATCGGAATATATTTTGGGAATATGCTTGAAGTATGTTCGCTATTAGTGTATATTAATTGCACTCAAAATATGTGTACATAGTTTTAGTGTACTTAAAGTACGTTGTTAGCAGTAATCCGGAATGCATATATTGAGCACTTCAAATATACGGCGGAAGTGCCTCAAGAATATATTTGAAGAGTTTGGAGCCTCTACTCAGAGTGCACTCGATGCTTCTACGGATACACAAAGGTTAACCTTGGGCGGAAAAGAAATTGGCTTAGACGGGCGAAGGACGAAATCATATTTGTGGTTTTTAGTTTCTCGGATAGACGGCGGAAGCTACCGCAGTTTTAAACTGTACAGCCATTAGCCCATCCGTTGGACCAGGTCGACGTTCGATTAGAAGTCTAGCTGTGCAGATGGGCCTGTCGTCGATGGCCGCGCTCGGTGTGCTGAAGCTCCTTGGTCGGCCCGTTTTGTTTTTGCCGCCAGCGTTTTGTGAAAGTGCTTGGTTTTCATGACGACCGAACCGCGAACGCGCAGCCTTGAAAGTGTCGTAATCTGTGTTTTGAACTGGCACGGCGACTGGACGTGCTAGTTGATTCAGCCACTGGGTTTTTGGCGCAACGCATGCATGATCGAGTGTTTCATCGGTTGTGAGCTATTTCAGGAAATTGGCGTCTGGAATGCAGACTTTAACACGAGAAAACCATTGTACGAGTTTATTTTCGCACAGAATCTGATTATGGGCTGGCTTTTACGCGAATACCGTCACGCTTGAGGTGTGATAAAAAAAAAAAAAAAAAAACCTTGTAGGCAAGCCAGGCACCATAAAAAAATAAATACGGGGGGGGGGGGGGTAAGCCGTCTGCTCTTCCGCGCAGGTCGGTGCCATGACGTCACTAGCGCATTTCGTCGACAACATTCGTTCGTCGACGAAATGTCGTAAATATCGCCAAATGCCTCGACAAAACAAAAAGCAAAAAAAAAAAAAACGAATTTACATTGGGGATCGAACCCGCGTCCGCTTGCTATGAGCCAAACATTCCGGCCCATTTAGTTCAGCGAAGTTTCGTCGAAAACATTCGTGTTTTTTTTTAGTTAATCGCAAAAAAGAAATGTCGTAAATATCGCTAAATGCCTCGACAAAACAAAATGATCGAGAAAAAAAAAAAAAAAACAAGCCCACGCTGTGGATCGAAGTCGAACCCGGGTGCTCTTTTTAAAGCGGTAGGCGACACTCTTCGTCCTCGAAGACGAACGAGGTTGACCACAGGAAAAGTGTTGACTCCCTCGCCCGGGGAAAAAGGCAAGGGGCGGTGTTTAATTTTTTTTTTTTTTTATTTGCCCGATTCTCTTATAGGTTTTTCTGGAAAGTACTCTACCTGCCCGGTGACAGTTGCAGGGAGCCAAAGGGAGAAGAATATTAACCATGGGATAAAAAGAAAAAAGAAAATAAAGTTTTGAATTAAATAATTCAAGGCTAGGTGGCGCAAGCTCCCCCCGTATAGTGGGAACAGCCAATATCCATCCATCCATCCAACGCATCCATCCAACGGCTTGGGACGACGGCCGCGCCGCCGCGCCATTTTGCGCCTCTTCCTTCGTTATGTATAGGGGTGTCGCGAACCGGCTGAGGTTCGAGTTCGACCAGGTTCGACTTTTTCGAACTTTTAGTGGAATGTTCGACGAACCTTGTATTGAGGTTCGACTCGTGTGCGCATGCGCGACAGGCTGGCCAGTTGGCTTCGGATTGGATGGTGATGGCTAAGGGATGAATTAAGGGCAGCGCTGATTGGTTATTTCCGTTAATACACTACAAAAAAATAACTTCTTCGGTGATTAGAATTGGTTTATTTTAATTGCAACTGTTCATAAAATAAAATAATTCTTTGCATAAAAAAAAATTCTCCAAACCTAGACATGCTTGTATCAAGGCCTGGCCACACTGTCCACAAAGTCGAACTGGTCGAATCTGGTGAAAGGTTCGAAGGTTCGTCGAACCGGTTCGACCTAGTCGAACCCCGGAAGTTCGACCTAAAAATCCGGTTCGACAAAAGTTCGCGACACCCCTAGTTATGTAGCCGCGCGCGGGAGGCCACAATGAACCTTTTCCGAGAAGCGTTCTGCGCACGCGCGAGCGCCCGATGCCAAGCGGCGGAAGTCGGAACGAAAAATGGAGGAAATTCGGAACGAGGCTGTGGATCAGCGAGTAGAACACGTCATTGCAGAATATATATAATTGTGTTACACAAAAAAAGAAAGTGGACGGAAAGAAAAACACGACGTTTACGTGGACGCCACGGAAGTCGTGTTGGGCACGCGCCGCACAGAGCCCGCCGCAGCTCAGAGAGCGAAGAAACTGGTAGCGTAGCTCTCATTATCGATTGGTAGTGCAGGTAGGTCACTTCCTCGATTTTTAGTTCGTGCAGCCACCGCCTGGTGCCGTCGGTATGTGGAAAAGGTCCGATGTTTTGCGATTTCAGGGCTCTCACATAGATAGTAGCAGTCCACTAGTCGAAGAAGGTGAGCAACGCTTTGAGGGCATTTTCTTTTGTTTTGTTTTTTTTAATTGTGCCGTCTCATGCGGACGGATGACCCGTTCTCTTGTGCAGGAAAGGCCGGCATTGATGCCGCTTGTCTGCCGCTGGCGTGGCCTAGTGAGTCATGCCGAACGCCGCCATTGACTCTCCGCGATCGTCGGTGCAGCGCCGCCTCGGTTGGTGTGATCCGCGAACTCGGGCAGGCGGCTGGTGCCCGCCCATTCTCCACAGGTCCTGCAGCGTCACTGGGGACGAGGCACTGCTTGTTAGGAGGCGGTGGATGACGGCCTGCCGCTGCCTAGCGAGGCGGTCTTCCGCCGCGTTCCTCGCGTCGGGATGCTTGGCTTGGGCTTCCCGGGCCACCAGAAGCTTCGCGTCCTCGAAGGGCTCCACGCTGGACAGCCAGAATTCAGCGTCGTCGTGTTCGAGCTTGGCCAGTTGGTCGGCCTCCTGCTTCCCAGCGGTGCCGCAGTGGTTGGGCACCTCTTCGAAGGCGAGGCCCTCGCCGGTGCCCGCACGAAGTGTATGGATTCCGTGCCGACTTTGAAGTTGAAGGAGGTTTATACTGTGTTTGTGCGAGCGACGTTGAGTGTTTAAGACAGCTTCAATGGACCTTTTCCGAGAAGCGTTCTGCGCACGCGCGAGCACTCGATGCCAAGCGGCGGAAGTCGGCACTAGAAATCGAGGAAATTCGGAAGGAAGCTGATCAGCGAGTAGAACACGTAATTGCAACATATATATAATTGTGTCACACAAAAAAAGCAAGTGGACGGAAAAAAAAAAAAAAAAAAAACATGACGTTTGGGTGGACGCCACAGATCCAACTCTTTAGAGTCGCGTTGGGCACGCGCCGCTGCTCGGAGAGCGAAGAAACTGGTAGCGTAGCTCCCATTATCGATTGGTAGCGCAGGTAGGTCACTTCCTCGATTTTTAGTTCGTGCAGCCACCGCCTGGTGCCGTCGGTATGTGAAAAAGGTCCATTGTGATTGCGGTTTATACCAGCGATCTCGGATTACATGTTCAGGCTTGCTGCCTTCATGGTGAGTACATTATATCTGCCCGAAGTTTTTCAACCGACGTTCGCCCTGTTGCCAGTTTCTAGTGTGCAAGCGCCGTGCAGTGGAGTCCTCGATAAATCCTAGCCTCACCTAAACGTCAAGCGGCATTCTTCAAAATGCTCAATTTCTTTTTTCCGTTAATGTATGGGAGGAAGAAATTTTTTTTCATTTGTTTGCAAGAGTGGAGTACGGGGATATGTGCAAGATACAAAAAACAATTCTCCCACAAAATAAAACGAGAACGGAGCACTATTTAGAAACGTCGCCTAGTCTGTGGGGCACCAAGAATACTACTGGAGCGTTCACAGTATTGATTACTTAGCTTTTGTGGCGTACGATATCACCATTCCCTGGAAAGGCTCGCAGTTACAGCTGTTTGTGTAAAATGCTATTTTCCGTGGCTGGGGTGGTTATTTTGACCACAGTATATCGGTAAAAGCAATGGGATGGGCCTGCTTTGCATATTCCTTTGCAGCGAGGATGAAATAGGTAAACATCAACCGGCTCCGAAAGATTATTATTTTCTAATCTTTCATTTGTGTAGCAACAGAATCCCAACCATTTACATGGTATCACTGCACTGTCTCATAGGCAACAGTTTATTTAGGGAGGTGGAAGAATATATTAACAAGAATATGTCCAAGTAGAATGTTAACAATCCTTGTTTAGTGTGAATTTGCATATGTTGACAAGTACTTAGTGCTTAAACATTATTACATTGCGAGTACCGTCTTTTTTTTTGCCAGCTCACATAATGGAGAAGTTCTGCAACGAGGACGTCACCAGCGTACGGCGGTACCTGGCCAGGAAATGCAATCACGAATCGTCAAAAAAGAAAAAAAAGCTAGTAACCTGACATCTTTTTTTAAGCACATTATGATATGTTTATTTTTAAAAAATTGCATATTTTTCTTTTAGTCTAGATATTTGAAGTCCATTGCCTGAGCTTCTCTATATTCTTGTGTTCATTTTTAAAAGTTGTATAGTTCTTTGGTTAATAGAACTTGTTTTTTTACGTTTATACAACTGTGCTAAGCTTACGCTAGAAACTTTTTTTATTCAAAGTGCACTGTGATATATTTATTTTAAAGAATGTGCAATATTTTTCTTTTTAGCTGAGGTACACATATTTGAAGTTAATTCATGAGCTTGTTTATATTTTTATGTTCATTTTTAAAAGTTGCATAGTTCTTTAAGTGACAGAACTTGCTTCTGATTTTTTTTTTAACTTTTATACAATTATTGTGAGCTTTTGGCTGGAATCGTGCTTCTGTTGAAGTTTTTTTTTTCTGCTGTCTAAGGACACAGCATTCAATTTCGCTTATCATTTAAAGCATCCTTTTCGCCATGGATTTGTTTTGCAAGTCATTTTGCACCCTGAACAAAGCCACATTTTGTCTCCCGAACAAGCTGACGAATAAGAGAGTGAGCGCGACTCAAACCGCCCAGTTCTCGATCGCTCGATCGACGGTTTTCAGGCGGAAGGAAAACGAATTTCAAGCTGCGAATTGTGTTCTGGGTAGGCTCTCATTTACTAATAGAAACCTTGACTAGCAAAAATACCCTGTCAGTGTCCCTTTAAGGGTCACAATGTAGTTAACCTACTTTTATGTTTTAACTTCTCGAAGTGTTTTTATTTTTTTTTCATTTGAATTTCCTTTTGCACTAGTTTTACGCCCTATATAAAGATCAATGCATATTCTGGAAGCTCACATTTTGTATAGATTTTCTCTTTCATATATGTTTTCTTGAATAAAGGTTTTTTCTGTTGTCACTCTTCCTTGCATTTCGTTGAACTGCAGGTGTGAATTGCCACATATATGTCTCAATGTGCCAAGGACAGTTTAAAGGTAAATTTATTAAAAACAGAAATCTACTAAAAAATAAAGTTTAAGCGAAAAATTAAATTTTGAAGCTTGTGCAAAACAAATCGCCAGCAGTTGAACAAAACCCTACGATTACTGCAAGTATTGAGGGTTTGTTGGTTTCGGCAGTTGGTTTTACAAGCTTCCTATTTTAATTTGTTTACCTAATATGGTTCCAATACCGATAACGTTGCACTAAATGTTGCATTCGGTGCAACTTTATCGGTAGTGAAACCATATTAGGTAAAAAATTAAAATAGGAAGCTTGTAAAACCAACTGCCGGCACCAACAAACCTTCCATAATTGCAGTAATCGTAGGGTTTTGTTCAACTGCTGGCGATTTGTTTTGCACAAGCTTCAAAATTTAATTTTTGCTTAAACTTTATTTTTTTTTAATAGATTTCTGTTTTAATAAGTTTGTTAATGCATTAAATACACTTTTAATGCATTCTTTTTACGAATTCCGAAGTAACCTGAAGGAAGTTAAAAGTACATTCGAAGTGCCAGCCCTACGTTTTGGAGTTCGTGAGAAGTATGCCAAAATTGCGTGAAGAATACGATACAAGTACATTCAAAGTGCCAGCCCTACGTTTTGGAGTTCCTGAGAAATATGACAATATTGCGTCAAGAATACGGTAAAAGTACATTTGTAGTATACTCAAAAGCGGCCAACTAAATTTCAACAAAATTTGTGAAAAATATTCGTATTAAGTTCATCATAAATATATTCCAAATATGCGGTTTTCCCCTAAGGGTGGTTACTTTCCAAAACCTCAAGTTGTCATTATTATTTTCAATTTTATAATGCTTTAATTTTTTTACAATGTACAACATGTTATTTGAAAGCAAACATATTCCGCAGAAATCTGTATAATTGGGTGAGAGTTAAAGTCGAAACAGAGTTGGTTTCAAAGCGTCGGGTTTCCTTTCAAATATTGGTTGGAGCTACATTTTCGGACTTTTACAACATATTAACCTACATTTGCGTCGTATGTCTGTTATTTACTTTATTTTGTAGCGGAAACCGTCTACTGAGCCAACAGTACTCTATCTCAAGTGATGAAATAACTGTGATGGAGGAAATTTACATGTTCGACTAAGCACTGGCTGTGCTATTCAGTGCGTACTATATACCTTTTCAACATTGCATACCGAGAGGAGCTTTGCACTACCTTGGAGTTTATTCAAAGGGATTGAACTCATTTGTGCTTTTTGGCATCATTTGGTTTACATATTTGTTATTTTGTATACTCCATCTGACGATCATAAATGTCAGCAATGCAGGGCTGCCTATACGGAAAGTCAAAAGTTCCCTTGCGGACGCCTGAAAATTCCCTACTTCCGCCGAAATTTTCCTCGCTTGCCCAAATAATTATATAATAGAAAATATTCGTTGTTTTCTGCATCACTTCTATTTTTGCGATGAGAGACATATTATGTAACCTTTACGCCTCGCGTACGTTTCGCAAATATGAGTTTATCAGGCCAAAAGGGTGGTCAAAGGAAATCTGGCGAGGGGAAGTGTTACTGGGAGATTCAAACTGACGAATGAAACCCCATCTTTGTCTTAAATGTTATGCACGTCATCTAAACATGGTACTGATTTATTAATTTCTTTGGTGCTTTTTACAATAGTCAGTCCAAAACAAAATGTGTAACACAAGCTAGAGTTCTCAAACTCGAACACATGGAACTCGACACATGGTAGGCAGCATTGTGTGTACGGCCCTTCACGAAATATTATTCGCCACGGTAAGTCTGTATCTTGCATGGTGTCTGTAACTCCTGATATCACAGTATTTCTTGTTGTCCACAAGCTTTCTTTTCCTAGAAAGCACACTGGTCCCTTCCTCTATTGTTTTCACGGCGGCGATGAAAACTGATATTGCCGAAAAAAGTTCTCCGAGTGCTTCTCAGTGCTTGCTGCCAGATGGTCGCACAACAATCCGCCAAATTTATGGAAGGAATAATCCAAATGTAGCCAAAGCCACTCATATTTGATGTTATCTCGGAAAAAATCACAAGTGACCTGTAAATTTCCAGATATATATGGTGCCCAAAATTTCCCTCAAACCAGCAAAATTTCCCTTTTTCCCACGTTGACCTGAATATTACCTTAATCTGGGAAATTTCTCTCGGGTTGGCAGCCCTGCAGCAATGGCTCCAGACGTGATCTTATTGTTTTAGAATGTGCATTGCTTGCTTGAAAACTTGTGCAGCGAGAGTTCCTGACAATGCTAGTGGCATGCTAAGGTGAGATGGTGTAGAATACAAAACAATTCTTAACCTTTTATTTCGTGCACTTGTCCATTGCTTACTTAAGGAGCTGTTCAACAATTTCAGTGCTCTGCTTAATAATTTGGGAGTTTGTGTCTCTACCTTTCTGAAGTAAAGAACAAAAAACGCCTTTGCCTGCATGTTCTAGTTTTTATTTTAAAAATTGACAAAGATTGAGGTTTTTGGCACCTCTCAACTCCTTCACCTTCTTCCGAGTCACGTGCGCTGTGACGTGAATGGGGGACGCCCGGGGTTCCGGTGAAGCTCTCTCTATACACGAACTCAACTCTGTGACGTCACGGCGCGGTGGTGGCGCGTCGGTCGCACTTTCGGTCTGGGGCTGTGGGCAGAAGTCCCCATGCCAGACGTGTATTCCTGCGTTGTTTTGAAAGGAACCAGACAAAAACCTGGCTTCTCGTTAAAACGCCGCGACTGGGGCCGTATTAAAAGAGTCGAGAAAGGTTTGAAAGTCAGTTTTCACGTGCTGGGGTCGTCCGAGAATCTGGATATGTGTCGTGAAAAGGGAGAAGCAGACGCCGTCGGACAACGATTGCTTGGGCGGGAAGCACTTTGGGTTGAATTCACGGATACTTGTGGTCTTCAGATTTATTTGTTTTGTTCCTACATGAACGTCAGAAAACCTTCAAGTTGTGCGGACCACCTGCGGTCTACGTTCAGTGGGTCTTCAAGTTCAAACGGCCGCCTGATCGTTCGAACTGTCGTCTGCTCTTTCAACGTTACTGCTTGTCGTCTGCTCTCTTAGACAGCGCCGGCCCGTAGACCACATGTTGGCCCGGTACTTGAGATAAGAAGTAAGTGCAGGCTTCAAAAGACTAAGTTTGAAGGTTGATAAGCAGGCTCGATGTAAACAGTAGATACAAGATGTTGATCATTGTTACCAGTGACCATCACCGACTTGTTATGCCTAATTCACTTGGTACGATTCTGCTTGCGATTTTCAGTATCAACGTCGACCATCTCAGCAACGGTTCACGCTTTTGCAGTTCGAGCGGCGTCGCGACTGAAAATTGCGAGCGAAACATCATAATGCGAATCAGGCTTTAGCGTACATACTGCGGTGTCCACGCGGAATGAATCGCCACATGCCACATTATTCACGCGAAGTTTTGCGGTGTAACGAGCTTCTGTAATTTCGCTGACGCCGCTCAAGTAGTCAGACATCGCCAGGAAGATGTAGAATAAACAATTCGAACTCGAAAAAGGGCAGGGGGACTCACACCGACGCCGATAACTTCGCATTTCAATGGTTTGCTTATGGGCGACGGAGAGCTTCTTGCCCACACCCCCATCGCGCATGCGCGGCGCCGGTGGCGTCCGCTAGGAGCGCTCCGGTTTGTTTGTAAACATGAGTTGGTGTATACTTCGTTTCAGCTTCCGTCCAAGCGCAGCCAAAGGCTGAGGGGCGGTTCACAACTTTAAGAAGAGCATTCCTACGCACCACAAAGCAGTCCGCAAAAGATTTTTTTAACTAACTGTTTTGTGCGTAACATTGCACAATATTTCAGATGTGTACTGCTGAGAATGATTTGCAACTAAAGGAATGAAATATCTGAAGTTTGTTTTTATTAAAATATGTAAATGTATGCAGTTTCGTAAAAACACGTTTATCTGTTGGCAACACGGCTGCAGCGCTAGGTCTTTTTGTGTGATTTTGCTTCCATAATGACCGAATCATGTGCTTCGCTGCTTTCGTCACCGATTCCTTTCAAAACGTCCTTTCGCAAAGGCAAGTTTGGGCGTCAGGCGCAAGAAGTCGTGATGAATGTCTACTTTCAGATTTGGCAGGAGACTCCGGCCGCGTCATACCGCGAAGTTGTTAACCGAAGATGTGTTGTAGGCGTTACCGAAAAAAAAGTAACGAAATACGTTATCCGTCACTTGAGCGTAAAATAACGCGTTACCGTCCTACGTTACTTCAAAATAAAAGAAACGCGTTACCATTACTGTTACTAATAAAAAGTAACGCATATGTTACTTTTGCGTAACTTTTTTCATTATGAATTAACAATCTTCACTGTTTCGATGTTACGGGGATGCATACGCGCCATATATTAAGAAATATTATGTCCATGCAGACAGTGAACATAGTTACTTTATCTTTCTTGCGGTCTCACCTAAATACATACACAAAACGCAAAGAAAAACGCAAAAACTCAAAAATTAACATGGCTTGGCACTTAGAAACACACAAAAAAAAATTGTCTAGCTTTTTTAAGTCTTGGGAACAAGAAGTAACTTAACTCCGTTACCCGTTACTCGAAATATGTAACGTAAATGCGTTAGCCGTTACTGTTCTGAAAAAGTAACGAGCACGTTACACGTTACCGCAATAAAATGTAACGCGTTACCAGTAACTCCGTCACTTGTAACGGCGTTAGAGTGCCTTAAAATAACGGTGTACTGTTAATCTGGTTTACGGTCAATTTTAAAACCTAGTGACTAGATTTCTACGATCACCGTTTAAATTTAGTGTAAACGAGATTTACTGTGCACAATTATTTTTACAACGCAATAGTGGCAGCATCAGCTGCTCGTTTTTGACCGTGAACTTTACGGTCCAATTTTTACAGCCATAGATGTAGTGCCCACGCAAGGTATTTCGAACGAGATTTCTTTTACTGAACGGACAAAGATGCAGCTGTCCATTATTTGTTTGAGTGCTTGGACCGCGCCTGAAATGACGCCTACCTTCGGGCAAATCTGAAGAATAGTCAATTGGAGGTCAAGCTCATTGCCGGGTCCGTCATCCCAATTGTCAAAATGCTATTGGTCGTCACCGCCACAGGGCATTACAAAGATGAGCGAGCCTACGTACATAAGCTATACTGGAAAACGGGGACTTTGGGTATGGTGCATGCCAAGCAATACTCGCCGAGTCTGTTTTGACCAAGAAAGTCATAACCATCATCGACTCTAATCACACAGCTGCAGTAGAATTGTAGGGTCGCAGGTTGTAAAACACGAGTTGTATTGCTTCCATAGAGCGTCCTATCTTGTCGCTGCAATTAGTAGTGATATAATGTATAAATGTACATCGCTTATTTGTGCCTAATTTTAATATAAAGCGCAACCTATGTTGTGATGACCAGAAACTACATGTAATAAAAAAAATTAACTAGGTGGGGTAGAAGCTGAAATTGTGAAGGCCGCACTACTTACTTGTTTCATCTGTTCCCACACCGACAAACACGTCACAGTTTCCGTAATCCGAATAAACGAGCCGAGATTGAGATTTCGCTGCCTGATCGCCTGTCGAAGAAACATAATAGACATATATTAGGAACGGCAATCGCCGTAATCCCTGACAGCTTAAGAAAGGCAGGGTGTGGCTTATTCCGTTCAAGCTTCTCGCTTCCTCAACTTTCTTGTCTGCTAATGCAGCAATCTGATTGGCTCAGGACCATTAATAAGTAGATACTTAGGTCGTGCCGCACCCTGCGTTTTTTAAAGCTTTCACGTACTATAAGCAAATAGTTTAAGAAAAAACACTACCTTAATCTTTCGTTTTTTTTAGAAGTCGCATTTTTAGCAAGTTTGGTCTCATGAGCTTTTAGATATCCTCATGTATGCTGTCAGAAAGTTTCACTCTTAACTAAAAAAAAGAATTTCAGCAAAAAATACTATTCCGTCAAGCTGGCACAATATAAAGGCCTGTCCAAACAGGACACAACAAAAAGCGTAAGGCGACCCGACTCCTTGAAAAATCGGCAAAATTGAAGCGGACGCTTCAATTTTGACGATTCTTGAAGGAGTCGTTTCGCCTGACAATTTTTGTGGCCAAGCCAACATCACGACTTTTCTCCTCGCCTCCTCCACTTTTCTTTGACGTCGGTGCTCGTCAGATTTGACATCACACGCCACCTGCCACAGGTGTTCTCTCGCGGCTCGCTGACTTCGCTAACGCCGTCGCCTCGGCTGGAAGGCCAAGAGGTCCGGCTTCAGGTGGATTTGGGAGATTCCTGCCTCAAAGCGCGCGTTTCGCTGCTCGCATTGAAAGGGAACGACACTTTCGTGTTGTTCCCTTTCCCGTTTTCGGGACTTGAAAAATGACGGAGGCCTTGAGCGATTGACCGACAGCCAACAGAGCGTCTGAGTAGCTCTCCAGACCCACGTGATGAGCAGATCAAGGCCGCCGTTTGGCGGCCTTGACCTGCTCAACAATGGCTGAAAGCGGAGCGCCGGTCGATTTGTCGGAGTCGTGTCGCCTGACGCTTTTTGTAGTGTCCAGTTTAGACAGTCCTTAAGATGCAGCTTTCTAACTTTCGAAGGCCTTTATCTCGGTTTCACTTTTAATGCGAAAGCATTAACTGTCCCATGGTGCGAAGCCGGCATTGTCTGCGACCGCGGAAAATGGCATATAAATGCCGACTGTAGCAGCGAAAAACGGCAACTGAATTCCGTCTGTAGCAGCGAAAAACGTCGGCTAAAGTCATATTGGCTGCGACGCGTTAGAGTTTCAAGGTGAAACATACAGCATAATACCCGTGTCACGCGGCTATGAATAGAAATTGCAGAAATTACACCACATTTAATAGAAAATAAAAGTAATGTGCGGTATGTCCCCAGAGAAGCCCTCTTCCTAGCGCTGCGGCCCATGCGCCGGTTAAAGGGGAACGGGTGGCGCGCGCTTGGCTGCCGCTTTTTCCTCCCTCTCGGGTCACGTGTGAGACGTGGCGGGAAGGGGCAACACCTCCTAGAAGAGAAGGCTAGAGCGCTCCGAGTCGTTACGTCACAATGTCGGAGAAGGAAGTCCATCGCGCAACTACGTGAGAAACATTTCTGGGCATCGACGGGAAAAAAAAAAATTAAAGCCGTTTACAACTCCCTGTAACGCCGAATTGGAGCGCAGCTCTTGAGAAGGAGGAGGGAACAGTACTGGGGGGGGGTCACGTCACCTTGGGGTGGTCACGTGACGATGACGATGCCAGTGACGTCATCAGTTACGTCACTGATGACGTCATCAGTGACGATGACGGTGCGGATGCCGATGACGTCATCAGTGACGTCACTGATGACGTCACCAGCGATGATGGCGATGACGATGCGGATGCCGATGACATCATCAGTGACGATGCCGATACCTTGGGGGGGGGGTCACGTGACCTCGGGGGAGAGGGGTCACGTGACCCCCTCTCCCCGTGGTCACCGAAGGTACCCGAGGTCCTCCCGAGGTCCTCCCGAGGTCCTCCCGAAGGAACCCGAGGTCCTCCCGACGTCCTCCCGAAAGAACCCGAGGTCCTCCCGACGTCCTCCCGAAAGAACCCGAGGTCCTCCCCAGGTCCTTCCGAAGGAACCCGAGGTCCTTCCGAGGTCCTCCCGAAGAAACCCGAGGTCCTCCCGAGGTCCTCCCGAAGGACCTCGGGCTCCTTCGGGAGGACCTCGGGTTTCTTCGGGAAAATTTACCCATAATGCACCGCGCGGTTACGCCGACGGCGATAACGACGGCGACGGCGACGCCGCTCAAGCCGGAAACGGGCGCCTAAGAGCTGCGCTCTAAAACGTTTCTTGTCGAGTTACGCGGGGTGTTCGTGAGCGTTTATCCGACATTAATATACGTTTTAAAAGCGCAGTATTGTACAATTTATTATATATATAATATAAACATCATATACAACGCGCTACCAAGGTTGAAAGTACCAATTTGTTTTTATATTTATGATTATCCCCGTAACCGCGGACTACGTGGAATCCCGCAGATCACCACACTTTTCGAATGAACCGGTCCGCTGGGACGTTTTCTTCCCTCGTACGGGCTCCGATTCTGGTAAATTTACGTTGTGTGTGAGCTGCTGACTGTCTAAAAAGGAACGCTGAGACTTTCAGAACAGAAGGGAACCGAAACAAATCCAGTAATCGTCGCAGGGAGCGCACGCGAGCAAGAGATGGGTCGACGGACGTTAAAGCGCTGTTTATACTCCGACGTTGAGCGCAGTGAACGCAGCGTAGCGCAGAACGCGCGCCTTTCATTGGCCAGCAACCAGGAACTCGATATCTGCGACCAATCAGTATCTGTGCGCGCTGCGCTACGCCACGCCCGTCGACGTTACGTTGGACTATAAACGTACCTT
>JABSTQ010003379.1:0-106212 GCA_013358835.2 Ixodes persulcatus
TGCTCGCTGTAGATGAGCAATTTAGCCAGTGCAGTACGACTGCTAGCCTGGGGTCTTCAACCTGCTCCACGCAGTAGTGATACACGACTGCACGCCGGTACGATGCTCATCCAGATCGAAAGGGGCAGGCGTGGGGATTGTACCCAGGATCCCTGAGTTGTGCAGCGCAAGCTTTCGCTCCACGTGCTCCGAGCTGGTGTGCGCTAGCCCAGTCGGCCACCAATTCCCCAACGCAAGGCAACGCAACGCACTTCTGTTGTAAACTCAGCATTCCGCTTACGAATGAAATGCGCAATTTCCCTACAGGCTTTCATTCCACGTGAGTGGCATCAGAATTGCTAAAGGCCAGCCCACAAATTCTGTCTGTGTTAAAAACAAATCCTAGCAGCAATAGGTTGCTATTACATTGCTCAATATATAGAGTACCTTACTATGAACAGCCTTGGCAGTCTTCTATGAAGCTAGGACGTCAGCAGAGAAGACTGTCAATCTGTGTCGTCTCAGGTTACTCACATCAGGATGGCCAAAGTGAATGCCAACGTCTAATTGGGAAAAGCTGCTGTAAGTATAAAGATGAAAACACAGATTAGAATATATGATAACAAATATAATGGGCCAACTTGAAAAAAAGTGCACAAAAAGACAAGGACAAAAGTACAGGAACACGTAGGACGCAGACAGGGGCACATTCGCAACTCGATCTATTGAACACAAAAGAAAATAAATAAGAGGATGACAGAAATCAGAAAGGCTGTGCTCAGAGAATGTGAGCTTCAGGGACTGGGGCGTGAGGCAAAGATGTCAGGTAGATTGTTTTACAGACACTTTATAATTAACAAGAGCCTTCCCATGCAGTAAGGTGGATAAAGGAGAGGAATACATACACTACATACGAGTGCAGACTCCCAACACACATATATTAGAAAAGAAAAAAAAAGAATGCGGAAGGAGCTTTAGCAAAAGTTCAAACAGGTCCAATGGAATGTGCTAATTCACACATATGCATAAGACTGTAAAAACAATTTCCTCGGCAGCTCAGGTAACAGACGGATGTGCGGACACATTGGTCGCCCATACTACGAATAACAAAGTCCTAAAATAATTCTCTTGTATGTTTTTTTATAGCATCTGCTAATTATTCACGTTTTTCCTAAGGACGACATACACGAGCAGTGTAAACAGTGCATAGGTAGGTGACAATCCATCATAGACTTGAGAGAGAGATTGAGCTGTCTTTATGTATTAGCCATCCACCTGTTACCTTAAGTGACATGGAAATTATGTTTTTTTAAATATGCTCTTGCTAACAGGTAAATCAGCGCGTTCCACTTGGGCCTGTGCTCGAGCTCCTTCCGCGTACTTTATTTCTCCCTTCTCTGATTTATGCGAGTTCAGTCTGCGCTTGCATGAGGTCTACGTGTTACTCTCCCTGTCTCCTTGACTTTTTGCAACCTATTTTTCAAGGTGTTCAATTAGTACCAGCTCACCCTCTTACTACAATCACGCAACAAATAAAAACAATTACAACTTACACCATTCGCTGAAGGAAGTACCAAACGAAAAAAACAGGGATTGGGTGAGGTATGTCTAACACTACATACTTAGACTGAACAAAATATAGATACCAAAAACTGGCGAGACACTACCTTAATTCAGGACATGCTTGTAAGTTTCCCTAGAAGCTTGTAATTAATACTTGATAGCCTCTAAAAAAACACCAGTAGGAAGAGAATAAATGGTTCACCATTTAAAGCAGCCTGAAAGTTTCTGGAGGTGTGAAATTCGTTGCACGTGCGTTGGATCATACGAAACACGTTTAGAGCAAATGATCTTTAGAGCTCGACATTTCGCGAGGAATAAGTACCGGCGTCAAAAATGATTTCGCGCGCACAAATTTTTCGATCGGAAGTGGTATGCTATGCATTAATCACCATGGGGCGAATTCATTACGGTACCAATTTTTGGCAATTTTTTTCTGATTACGAATTGCGAAAATGAAGTCGTCTCCAGACGACTGGGCCGGCGAAAGCTACGCACTTGCTCGATCAATCAATCGCTGCTTTGTGTCGGGTCCAGCTTCTCGCACGCAAGTACGGAGAGTGGCGTCGGCGATGGAGGGGCACCGCGCTCTTCCAGACATTCTAGCTTATCGGTAAACAATACGGCGGAGGGAGGAAATCAACCCCCCCCCCCCCCTCCCCGTCTCCCAAAGAGTTCCGCCGCTACTGATGGACCTTGAATGAGTACACAGCCTCTGCATCGGGGGAAAAAGAAGAAAAACAGCCTCGCATAACACCATTCGCGCACAATTAGTAATACTGGTAAAAGCAAGCGATCTACAGACAATAACAAGCCTTTTGAACGCAGGAAATAATCTAGCCCTGACGAACAAAAAACGAACTTACTTCGGATCCCGTGCCATAATCTTGGCTGTTGAGCAGATTTGACGTAGTTCCACGTCCCACAGTCGCTTCCGTCTTTTTCGGACACATTTGAAACTATGGCAAACCCCAAGCGTCACCATTAATCGGGAAATTGGACCGTTAGCCGGTCGTGAACACAGACACAGACATTCAAACGCACACGAGCGGCAAAAAGTGCGGAACATAGGCCGTTGATTCGATGAGATTGTATTCGTATCTTCAACACGTTTGAAATAAAACAATAAGCAAACCGCATTATAAAACTCATAAAAGACGCAGCAATAATAAATTATTGCGCACGTCAATATCGCCACAATATTATGAATAAGTCCTGAACACGTTGCAAAATAATAAATACGAAACTAAGCGTGCAATCGTTCAAAACGAATTTAGCAGATATGCAACCCTCTTGAAAGGGGGCGAAGGTCAGCGGAGCGACTCTTGCCTGGTTTGTTGACGCTCAGTGTTGCTGAGCGTGTGGTCGTTGGTTCAAATCGTGGTAAACCCGTTTATTTTCTTACATTTTTGTATTATTTTTTATTATTTTAAATATTTTTTCACATTTTTTGTATTAGTTTTTATTATTTTAAATAATGTTTCTCATCTTTTTGTATTACTTTTTATTATTTTAAATATCTTTTTCTCACCTTTTTGTATTCGTTTTTATTATTTTTAAAATGTTTTCTCACCTTTTTGTATTAGTTTTTATTATTTTAAATATTTTCTATGTTTATGCTGTCGTAGGCACCGTTCTTCAGGGTAACAGTCACGCAGAAGGTGAAAATAAAAAGTGCGAGCCCATGTTTGAATTGATGCAATTCAAAAATCGTGGCCCTCTTGTTTTGCCGAATAATTCGCTCCCTCCGTGCTAATAGGTGGGTCAGTGTAGTAAGCAAAGAGCGCAAGTCCTTTCAACGAAGAACTAAGAATATTGGGCACATTGAGAGCAAAATGGGAAAATGTGTAAGTGGTAAAACTGCCACAGTGATGAAGCCGAAGTTTGTCATGAAAGCGGTCATCTTCACCCACTATTGAAACAAAAATACCGCCATTTTAGGGCAGTAATTTAGTTTAGCTCATAGCGCGCTACGTATTAAGCACATCTCTTAATTATCTGACTTCCGGAAAGTAGTATTTAGTTTTGTTCTGGTAGATCAGTGCTATATCCCCGCTTGCCGCCTGGTCTTACTTATACAGGTTGCGCTCCGCAGTTTTACTTTTTTATTAGGCCTAAACACGTTTTTATTCCTGAGATTCAAGTACAGCGCGGATAATTAAACTAGATTTCAGAAATGGTATCGTTCGGCGTTGTAACATTTATTTTTCGTAGCGTCAAGGAATCACATTCACAAACCCGGCACGGCAGTGTGAACATCCACAACGCATTGGCGTTTCTCGCTTTTTTGAGTAAAGAAAAAAAAAACGTTTTTACATTCGCGTTCCTCTGGTACGGTATGTCGTTAACATAAGCTATTAAAGAGACAGATATCGTTTTGCTATGTGAACATTTGAAATATTTCTGTTAGATGATCGTAAATACCACAGAAAACAGTCGATTCCTGCCTGAAATAGCATATTTTCACACTTGAACAAAATCACCAATAAAATTATTTCTCAGGAGAGTTATGTACCTCTCCTAGCGTCATAAGCAATAAACATATCTCTTACTTTTCTAGTTTCTGGAAAGTAATGTTTATTATTGTTTTTGTCACTCAAAGCGCGTGCTCAATCCTGCCACGTGTTTTTTTTTTTTTTTTTTATTCAAGCCTCTGCTATACCGTTTTTATTTTTTATCAGAGCCAAACACGTGCGTATACCGCCGGTCCTTAAGTATAGTACATCAAATCAAACTAACTTCCTGAAAAAAAGTATCGTTCAGCGTAGTAAAATTTATTTTTCGTCGCGTAGGGGGTCAGATTCTCAAATCCTGGACTGCAAAGTTTCCTCACTGCACTGTTTTTTCTCGCGTTTTCGCGATAAAACACGTGAGCCTTGCCATGGTGGGATCAAATACGCCAGCGTCGGCAGTCATTTACGAATGATTGATCAACGCAAACATTTCCACTCGCTATTCATGAATTGCCGCAGTTCGTTGGAATCTTAATGAAGTCCCGGAACTTCCCGGGACTCGCCAGCCTACGAACAGCAAAGCGCCGATGCCGGCCAGTCACTGAAGTTTCATGTAAATACTGGCCATCAAAGACAGCAGAATACCGATGACGGCCAGATACTGAACTTCCCTGTAAATACTGGCCATCAAAGACAGCAAAATACCGATGCCGGCCAGTTACTGGAACCTCCATGGAAAGACTAGCCAGCAAAGACAGCAAAACCCCGATGCCGGCCAGTCACTGTAACTTCTACGGCTGAACTGGCCAGTGAGCAAGACGAAACCCCGACGCCGGCCGGGGCCGGTAGCTCACCGGCGCCCATGGCCAGGCGCCGCCATCCTGTTACCATGGGCCGGCCGGTGCAGTCCCGATACCGGCCGACGCAGTGTGCTACCTGCATCTGCATGTTGACTGGCACCATATAGTGCCATATACAAGAGTATCAGGTATCCTATACTGTTATATATGACAGCCCCTGGCACAATATATGACTTTATCTGGCAATATATTTCGTCACATGTGGTGCCACCTTACCATATCTGCCCTGATTTCAGCCCTTGTATGGTAATATATGACCTTATATGTCTACTTATATGCCCATATACGGCCCTATATAAAATATATCTGGGTCATATATGACATTTCTGTAAGGGAAGGGCTGAAGGTGAGTGTGACTGTGAGGATGAGGGTGAGTGAGGGGCTGAAGGTGAGTGTAGCTGTGAGGGTGAGGGTGAGTGAGGGGCTTAGGTGAGTGTGGCTGTGAGGGTGAGGGTGAGTGAGGGCGACCTAAAATGCCGACCTCTGTAGAGGATCAGCAATAAGGTGAGCTGGCGGGCTAGTTCGTTGTCCATCATGAATAAAATAGCGCAAAACAACAAGGAAGGAAGGACGAGGTAGACACGGAGGGCGCTAAACTGAACCCTGACATTTAATACATTCTATAAAGAAGGAGAAGAAAAAGGTTACTGATGTTATCGCTTAAAAGAAGGAAAAGTGCACCCTCAACGTTGCTATACGTTTCACCACTCAAAGATATCATAAGTAGCTGTCCTTTCTTATGTACTTTATTCTATTTTTTTACGTTTAACAACTTTGAGGGTGTACTTTTCTTTTTTTTAAGCGATAACATCAGTAACTTCTTTCTTCCCCTTCTTTATCGAATGTATTAAATGTCATTTGTCAATTTGGTGCCCTTCCTGTCTTCCTCGTCCTTCCTTCCTTGTTGATTTGCGTTATTTTATTCATAATAAAGGATCACGCCGCTTTTACGTGTTCTTTTTTGTCTCTGGCAGCACTCCTTAGACTGCCTAACCCCCCCCCCCCCCCCCTTTTCTGTTTACAGTCGACTGTCAATTGAGGAGTGGACCCGACCACCACGCCCAGAAAAGTAAACCAAAAAAAGTATCGTCCGTACTCTCGAAGATAATGCTCTTAGCCTCGCACCGGGCGCTTTTCAGCCGTGTCTCAAGAGCGTGCTAGAATACAGTAGTGCACACCAAAGACAAATAGAAGTCGGCCCCCTCGCGCGAGGCTACATCCTCTGTTACGCGAGTTGTGAACCTAGCGAACCGCGGCGTTACGGACCCGCGCTTGATGTCTGTGCAGGTGGAGAGACGTCGAAGAAGATGGAAAGAGTGAAACGGTGTAAAAGACAAAAACAAATAAACACGATGCGCTTTCTCCTGCCCGGGAAAAGATGAAAAACCCGCTGGAAGGCGACGGGGAGCCTACTCGGCGTTGTCTTACTTGTTCTTTGTCTTTCGTATACCTACACTTGCCTTGCCCGTTTTCCTAATGGTTCTAGTGACCGTTCATACAAAAAAATCGTGTTTTCTTTTCGGCTATTCTCCTCTTCCTTATGTTTTCTGTTTTGCTGAACTTGCTCTTTTTATGCTGCTAAATGTTTCGCCGGTATTGCTCCAGTTACTGTATTAAGTTCATATATTTTTAAAAAAAGTAACGAGTAAATAAAGTAATCCGTTACCAATATTTTGTAACGAAATTACATTCCAAATTACTTGCGGAAAAAAAGTGACATTGCGAATACAAAATTACTTAAAGAGATAACGGATTACAAGTAACCGTTACTTGTAACGGATGACTTCCCGAGTCTGCTTTCGACCCTGCCCGTAACAACGGCGGAAGCTGAGCGTTCGTTCTTTCCCCTACGACGGTTGAAAACATAACTGGGAGCGTCCACCTCGAATGAGCGACTGCTCGGTCTAGTGCTTTTGAATGTTCACCGCGACATTGAAGTTCAAGCGGAGGACTTCCTGGATATTTTTTGCCGTGGACGCAGGCGGCTGCATGTTAATGTGTAGGTGCTTGGCATAAATGAGATAGTCAAGGGAGCAAGTAAATTCCTTTCTGAAATAACAAGTCACAGTTACCTTTTTATTCCCGGTAATTTCTAGTCGAAAGCACGTAATTCTGATTAGTACACAAGGTGTGCGTGAGTGCAGCGCCACCCGTTGCTATGTGTGCAATTGTTTTACAATTATTTAATATTCCTTACATCACTAACACTGTTTTATATTATAAGCATGTGCTCGTTTTATTATGTTCACTTTATTTTGATTGAACTGTGTATTTCAGTGAGGATTCTTTGTTATACTTTGCCCTGAAATTGCCATCCTTCACCTCACAAATGTTTTGAGATATCCATTCTCTATTTATTGTAATCAATTTCCGCATCCTATCAAATGAACATGAATGAAGCACTATTGCCTATTTTATTTATTTGAGCATTTTCTACCCCACAAGCTTTTCTTCCGAAAGAATATATTCTGGAGATACTCAACGCTTCCCCATTGCTCCGTGCCTCGTGCAAAACCGACTGCGTCAGCAGGGTAGCGAGCGGGCCCGTGGTGTAGGGGGGGGGGGGGGGGTAGCTTTGGCGATTCGGGGAGGGGGGGGCATTTCGACGACAAACCCCTCCCCCTGCCTACGCCACTGCTTTATTCCATGCAGTCCCCTTCAGATTGGACTTTTCGAGACACTTAAGCTTATCTTGTGACGGCGTGAAGCTCAGCTAGTTGGTTCATTGCTATATATAGTGTCAGCTGAACATAAAACAAGGATTGGAGAGAAAGAGAGAGAGGGAGAGGGAAAAGGCATACACACCAGCGGTGTGTATGCCTCTCCTATTTCTTTCTCTCTGATCCTTCTTTCATGTTCAGCTGGCACTATATTTAAGTTGACCTGCCGGAAGAAAGCGCTGAAGTCTAAATTTAGAATGTTTCTTTTCACGTTGCAACTGATACTACTCTCGATGCTCTAATATGAGTTTTTTTTGCGTTAAATTTAGTTAAGTTTGTAGCTCTTTATTATTCATCAGTACACCAAAAAGACTGGCATCCTGGTGATACAGCCTAATGCCAAGTGTAAGCAGTGTGCCTGAAGGAAAAAAAAACAACATTATTTAGTCATGTTAGGTGGCTAACAGCGAGACAATAAGCGCGGATGTAACAGTGCGGAACTCTCCGAAGTCATCCAGGAAATAGATATCAGTCGAAAATAAAAAAAAATCATCACCAGCTGCTGTTGGTGTGGCAATCTGTCCAGGACAATTTGAAGAAGCAAGGGTCTTTATGGCGCTGCTCAGACCTCTCTCGGTGAGCCATGGGGCGGCACATACTACTAGAATGAACATATGAATAGAGACGACACTCACAGGTGTGCCTTGGTCGATCTGGGAACAGTATCGTATTGCTAAACTCAGCAGCAGCTGAGGTAGCCGAAGCAGACTGCAAGCTGGGGAAGTTAGTTTCTCTACAGCACCGCTTGGAATTTGCTGAGAGGGTAGGGGAAGGGGGGGAGGGGGGGAGGGGGGGGGGGGGCTCAGGAGGACACACACGCCTAGAATCGAGAGAGACGGCTGTAGTGGTGGGTGAGCCTCAGTCGACATAGAAAGAATATTGGACTGCCATACTTACCAACGGCTGCGGTCACTGCGGCAGACTGCCCCGAGCAAAAAAAGCTCCACTCGGACCTCGTTGGGGGTCTCAGGAGTACACGCACTGCTAGAATGGACAGGGATGGCACTAGTGGTAGGTGGGCCTCTGTCGATTACGAAACGGTATCGGACTGCCAAACTAACGAGCAGGCTGATATTGCTGCAGCAGTCTGTCCTGGGCATGTTTCAAGAATGTGGGCATTGCCTGGTGATGTGGTGTTGAGGCTTTGCTGGGGTTGTCTTAGGGATTTAGGGAACCCATCTAAAACAAAAAAATAGAACTGCACTTTGTAAAAGACGCATTAAAAATCCTCACTTTGTGCCTCGAATGTTTATAGTATGACTGATGTAGCGTGCCTTACTGAAGAAAAAATATGGCCTGTGAGATTTTGAACATACCATTTTCATTTCCATTTGCTTTGCAGTGGTGTATTACTCTCTTTATTGAAGGTAATGAAAAAAAATGTTTTTAAGAGCATAATTTTAAAATGTTTTGCCCTCCTTTGTTTTGCATGATTCGTGTTTCGAATTCGTCGATACTGAGGTGGTCCTGTTATATGTTGAAACGATCGGATCAGGTAAGCCTTCCAAACACCTGCATGTTAAGTCTGCGCTGCAAAATCTGCTGGCGCTAGCGTAGGATTGATCTCAAATGCATTAATAGTTTTCAATTTGCTTTCAAAACGACTGCGAGCGAAGGAGACCATATTGACGCCACACGAGTGAACACAGTTTCATTGGGCTAAGCTCACACGCTCGAGCTGTAAAAGCATCGTCAGAGAAAACATACTCGTGCTTCTCGCACTGACTTTGCTCGCACTTATGTAGAAACGGGGTATAGATACTGCATGCTCGCGTCCGCAGCCGTGACATCGCTACAAGCTACGAACTTTGTGCGAAACAAAGTATGGAATGCGAGCACATACGCAACACTTGACGAGCGAGCGTACTCCGCACGCACCCGTAAGTGGGAGCGTGCGAGCCTACAACCCCGAGCAGAAACAGGCGGTTTTGAACAACGCTTACTTCCACAGCACGGGCGCATCTGCACGCAGAGTCGGCAGTGTTGTGCTCGCCATTACATATTTCGCGCTTTCTGTTGAATAAAGTGCATAACTTGCTCTAAACAGCTGTTTCTTTTTCATACTGTTGAGCTTTATACACAGCACTTAACTCGCATAACTTTGCGGCTCCCGTCTGGTTGAAATCTTTTCTACCGATTCGATGAAGCAAGATCTTCCTTTGAGGAATACTTTTCGCTCGAGACGGAGCTCTTAAAAGCTGTCCGGCCAGCTTATTCACAGCGCAGCAGCCCGTCAGCTTAGGCGTAGCAACAGCTTGGAAAAGTAATTGTGGCAGGAAGTCCAAAACCGAAAGCAGGATGTTACTTGATTGATTGGCCAATTGTAGCGCGGAGACTTATTCAAAATGGGGCGCCACTTTTCCCAGGATAGAGGGGCTTGAGGCGCCCCGCGCAGGATGCGACAGCTGATGGCAGTGAGCCGATATAGTCGTCACTTGGTACTTCGTCACGTGACCACGTGCATGTATCACATAAAACATGGTACCGCCTGATTATGTGGTACCATGTCACAACGAGGGTACGTCACGCGGTAGCACATGAAGTACTACCCCCCCCCCCTCCCAGGAGGGCAACTCGTTTCCGCCACCTGGCGGCAGCGCCGCGCCCTACGGCTGGCTCTGGATGCCCGGCAGGCCTTACGTCATCATGACTTAATTGCAGCAGTGATTACAGCTGTCAACAGATGATTAATGACCTGGTAATTTGGTGTGGCACATGTGTTAATTGCTGCGATTAGAGCTACCTGACTTTAAATTGCGCGATACCTATATATTGATTATTGGGGCAATCGTGAACATTTTTCCTGCTTCTAAAGCTGCCTCGCGCGGACAAGATCTGTTTAGTGTTAACAAGCAGACGTATCTCGGCGTCGGGGATCTTCCGTTCTTATTTGGTCAGTTTCCAACGCCATCTCTCGGAGTTGTTCTTTGACTACCGGCGCGATTTCGTATCAAACGCGTGCGCGCTGATGGTCCGAGGCGTTGCTGGTCGTTTGTGGATTTCTAAACAGTACCGATGTATAATGAGTTGCTTATTAATTTAGCAGGCAGGTATACACAAGACGATCTCGATATCCGCTTTCAGTTATACTATTGCGGGACCAACTTTGAATGTACGATATCTATATCTAACTCCGACACCAGGAAATTGGCTCGCCCCTTGATTATTCTGGATTAGAACGTTGTTGTTCTGATATTTTTAGAGCGGCTTCAATTGTGCCTGATATATTAATTAGTAAAGGGGTGCCTGATGTTTCGATCAGTTTGTTCGGTCATAATCACCCCTCATAGGGCAGGTTCATTAAGAGGAATATTTTTGCCGACATCTGAGGCTAGTTCTGCAGGTGAAGCTATGTAGTGTTACATAATTCGCTATTAAAATGATGGGAGAAAACAGCCCAGAGATCGCGGACTCCGAAAAAGAACAAACACGACTACATTGTCCTGTCGTGTCTGTTCTTTTTTGTGGAGCGCGTTTTTTCAGTTGTTTCCCCATCGTGTATAACGTCTTCCCACTTGTTCGTTTCACCACTTTATTATCGCTATTAAGTAAATTATAGCGTGGTTAACGTAGGGGCAATCGAAATCACGTAATGGAATGGCACGATATTTCGCAATGTGTTGAGTGTTTATTTTCTACCGTGAAGAAAGAACTGCGTCTCCCATTTATATCCCTTTTTCCAAAGCAACACAAATTAATTCATTTTTCAGTACCTGAATGAATACAGCTGAGAACAAGAAGATTAGCAAAAAATTGACTCGTGTTTTTTTTTGGTTTTTTTTTAAATCAAGCAGTATTTTTGGAATGTCAGTGAAAGCTCGCTTTTTTTTGTTTATAAAGTTTAATTTGCCAATTTATGCTTGAAAATTTTACATTTATTGCACACTGAATAAGTAAGGAACATCCACAGCCAACCACTCACACTCTTAAAAAAAAGGGTATCGATAGTCCTCCCTTAGGGGAGGAACGGTCTTGTAACCTATGTTCCTTCAGAAAGAGAGGAACTTTCGTCCCTGAAGCAGGGGAGCAAAGTTCCTCCGTCGCCTGCATCTCATTATGGCGGCCCTGAATCGAGCAAATCGAGCTCAATAAGGCTTAACGAGGACGCTACGTCTCTTGTACGGGACGAGTGGAGTAGCAAATAAAAGCGTAACACGAGCTTTCCGCGAACTGTGTTTATATCCGAAGCCAGATTACCCCACAGGTACAGAAACTTGCGTTTCGAAAGCAGTTACTCAGTCTTCTCGTCGACAGCACTGCGATGTTAAACGAAGACAACCGATACCCACTTACTTCGCGCACTTTACGTCTTACCTTTGGTGTTCCTCGAGTCACTATTACTTCGTCAACCGCACATCACGGAGGAACGGCAAACCCAATCCGCGAAACCAAAAGCCGCTCTCAAAAGAACTAACTCGAAGCCACTGTTTATCGCGTAGCGTGAAAGGTTAAATTGCTTGCCACTAGATGGCAGGGTCAAGCAGAGTAATTGCAAGTAGCTAGGCTAGGTGGCGCTAGGTACTGCCCAATTCATGTTCTACAAAAAAATATTTTTATTTCTTCAGCCCACCATTGCGCTTACGGATCTTCGGGAACCTCTCCTTTACTCACATTACACATACTACAAGCACCACGTGAACATACACTGAGCACATACACTGCACATTCAAACAGCAATTCAACGGCACACTAACCCGAACGCTACACCCGAGCTCTGCTTTTCCGTCTTTTATACTGGTCGTTTTGAACGTACGGAATTTTTCGGTGACTGAATAAGCAATAAAAAATATTCCCAGCATCTTGATTTTTTTCTAGCAATGTCATACCTTTGACAGTATTTTGAATGACTCAAGGGATGAATCTCTTATTAAAAAGCAAACGCTCGATCATGCCGTAAATATTTGAAATCCAATAAATCAAGCCGCTCCAATGCGGTTCGAAGCCATGAGTTTGTTTCCCCGCGCGGCACGTCGTAGCCTCTATTTCTATTGTAGTGTTTGTTTTTCTATTTGTGCTGTTCGCGCAAGGCTGCAATTGCCGTCTTGAATTAATCTCTGTAGAGCGGATATTCACTCAGCTGGAAGTGATGCTTCACGGGCTGAGAGATCGCTTTTCGATCAACTTGAATGCAGTCAAAGCCGCGACTTGCGGCAGGTGTTAAGTGTACGGAGCTACGCCGTGGCGAGCTCGAAAACTTCTTGCGAGCATCCCAGCGCGCCACTTTGAGGGCAGTTTCTCCAGGGACCGTAGTATATTTAAACAGCGAAATAAAGGGTAGCTTTTTTTTTCGATTTTACCTACTATTCTTTTTTCATGCTAAAATTCCACACTGTAAATATACCTACTTTCCGTCATGATTTCGTACTGTTCAGTCCTTTCCCCAGAGCGCAATCGCTCTCGGGCACGAGACAACCGACAGTCACATTGGCCACTGTACGATAGGAGCTTACTGTTCAGACCAGCGTTCCAACATGACTATCCGCACGTCGATCGATTGCACCTAACCCCTCAAGTGGTATTAAACTTTTTAATGTAAAGCGGAATGTCAACCTGCGACACCCCACCCCGTCCGATCACGGCCCGACCAGCGGCATCAATGCCCGACAGTTTACGTCATCTCATCTTGTTGTTACACCACTGATACGCGAACACACGGTCACATCGGCGATAATTCCAGTCTTCTGTTCACAACCCACAACACTGCCATCACGATGTTGCTGCTATGTTGCTGACACGCACAAATACAGAACCACGTTGAACGCCGGTCGCACTCGGCATCGGAAAACAGAACCGAACTCAGCAAGAAAGGCGCCCAGGCAGCCGGCAGCAAAACCTGCCTGTCTTGGACGCAGTTCCTGCGATTTCCATAACGTCGAGAACGTCGACACAGTTCCGCGTGGTTTCGCTACTGTAGTTCCGCGTGAGCCCCGCAATTCGGAGACGGCCATCTTTCCCAGTGTACGTGGCGCTGCTGGCACTGCTCCGGAACTTCGCCGTTTCTAGCGGCTTCGTTTGCTCGTTTCATAAAATTAGTGATAAAAACGTCAATGCAACCGAAATGCTCTGCACGTTTGGACTAGAAGACGGAATTACAGGCGGCCTTCGCTGCCGCTGAAGCTCAATCAACTCAACAGCATTTATTAAACAACGTGCGCGACCTGCTCGAAAACGAAACCGAAAGAAGTTGAGTCGTGAGGGCGAAAGCTTTCTCCAGTCTGCCTGGAGAAGGAGGAAAATGTCTCGTTCCTCCCTCCTTCTCGTGTCCGCTTGGGGGCGCGTCAGTAGAAGGGAGGAAGACGCGCCGTTGCTACTTTTTTCCTCCATTTTTTTTTTAGAGTGCAGCAGGCAAAGGTCTCTGGTAGAACACACATAACCTACTCAGGAAGCATGTTCGGAGACTTCTTTCGTTTGGTGATCTTTTCACCAAGCCCTTAAACGTTATTTTCGTAATGAAAGCATTATTTATGACAGAGCAGTCCCCCTCCCATCCTAGCTTCCTTTACGGCGACTAGGAAAATGATCGGGCAGTCAAAGAAATCCTCTATGCTCGGTGTCGCGTGAAATCGAAAAGGTAGACAACGAAGAACCGCGGAAACGCGTGTGACGGCAACAGTAGTACCGTCTTCACATCAGAAACCGCCGCCCCCCCCCCCCCCCCTCTTCCCTCCCCACCCCCCATCAACCCCACCGCATTCCGAGGAGTCGCTTGGTTACGTGCTTTGGCGGCGTGAGGATTGGGATGGGAGGGGGGAGGGGGGGGGAGGCGTCGCCAAATCAATCACACCACCATTGTATGATTCCGCGCGGCCGTGTCCTGTTTAATGCAAATGAAGAGTGTCCTGTATCCCCCCTTTTAAAGTATTTGGGGCGGGAGTCCTTGGGCGTCGGGAAAACGCCATCTCTCCCTCTCTCTCGTTCAGTCCGTGAAACACCTACACAGAACACAAAGACACAGCAGTGAAAGAAGAGAGAACGTCTCTCAATTTATACCGCTCGTTGGGGGCCCGATAAAACTTGGCCAAGCGGGTTTTTCGACGCATATATAAGATAAGTTTTCCTGCTCTCTTAAGCGTAGGTACGCTTGTATGCGCCGCATGTCTGTACAGACATTGTCATCATGTAGACACAAATACTTAATGGTCACGTTAGCTTTCCCACATACCCTTGAAACGACTTTGATCCTTATGTGTTTTCGCGGAAAACTTTGCGACATATCCCACAGGCAACTCAAACGACTATGACAGGTGTCTTAGATCCTTTTGGAATTCTTAAAGGGTACGTCAGGTCCCTTAGAAAACTGTTGAACGTCTCAGAGCCCTCAAATATTTTAAAGGGTACGTCAAAACATTTAAGATATCCTGGTGAGCCGCATACACGGATTTTCAATGGGGATAATGCAGTTCCTAAGAAATAACATGTCCAGAAATTGTCTAGCGTGTTTCCGCACCGCTGGGATTGATCGATTGAGCAGTCTTCTGCTGCGGCTTGTTATGACAAGCCGCGGGATCTTTCTTACAACCTTGGCGTCAAAAAAAAATGTACATCTCTCTTACAACCTTGGCGTCGGAAAACATTTCTCTGAAGTAGAACAATGATAGCCGCTTTTGTAACCGCTGATAGGCCCTTTTTTAACCTTTACCTGAAGCATGTTTTGTTTTATTGCTCCTAACACTCAAAAATGCATTAACGCTAAACGATAATCTGCGTTGACTTTAATTTTAGTTTTAATTCGGTAAAGGTTACGCAATGTCGCATCTGTGTTAGGTAAGCCAGTAAGATTATTTTTATGGCAACTATTTTTGACAAGATCCGATATTTTTGTGGCAACTCTCTTTGACAAGATTTTATATTTTTTGTGACAGCTCTCCTTGACAAGATCTGATATTCTTGTGGCAATTCTCTTTGACGAGATCTGGAAGTTCACGTCAAATTTTAACTGCGTCGTGTCTCAGTTCTGGTAAAGTATAAAAATGTATCAAGTTCGGGGTAGTGTGTGAAATCGCTATTCAAGCAGCATTTGAGAAGACACGATTCACAAGCCTGCCAACAATGCGTGCTCTAAGTTTTGGTGTCGTCATGCTTCTACAAGGGTAAGATGTTCAAGCCATAGATTAATTTAATACTATAGTCTGGAGTACCAGAAACCTAATCTTTCTTCTCTTGTTGAAATTACCCTAAAATTTGTATATATGCGTTAGACTCAGTCTCCTCTATGTTTCACATAAATGCTCTGCGAACGTTTCTTGAACAGTATCAGCCTGTAAATTTTTTTTTTGTTTTGACTGCACACACTGTCATAGTAATTGTTTTTCTCTCGATCCTCAACTGCACTGTTATGTCATTCGTTTGATAAAATAAAGGAGATACTTGCGTGATGGTCGCTTCACTCTCTAATGTATGTAGTTGCGTAATCTCTTAGAATACAAAATTGGCTTGAGTTTCAATGACCGGTATTATATGGAAGGGTGTCATATTTATTGTATGGAGGCATAAAACTCGACGTAACGCGCTTGAACCCATTCAATACAAAGAAACCTCTTGGTACGCCTGCGTAACCCAAGAGGTGGCTCTTTGTGTCTGAAGGACACACTGAAAGCCCACCAGCGCGACCCAAGTCTGTGCTGGTTCTCTTCAACTTGTTAAAGAAGCGTTTTAATAATTATAGCACTGAGATAATTTCAAGCTAGTTTTTACATTCATCATCTCGACACGTATGAGAATATGCGCCCCCTTCTCACGAAATGGTGTTATCCCGCTGCGTAATCGCAAACAAAGAAACGATTCATTTGTTGATTTGCTGCCGCGTGTGGCGGTTGTGGGAACAACGGTGTCACGTTTGTGGGTTTACGCGGAAGACAAAGAAACCATTACGCCTAAGCTGGTACACATGCCGCGAACCCGTGGCGAACCGATATTTCTCTCGATCACTCGCCTCGACCTTGGGCGATGCATATCCTTGAAAAGTCAACAACAGCGAAGGAAGCACTTGGTGCCCTCAACAAAGAACCCACCAGGAGACTATGCAGCACTACGAGTTACGTCGCTAAAAGACTATGGGAAACTTGAAGGTGCTGTGACTTTCGCTTTATTTTATTATGTTAATAAATACCGGGGCGTACAATGTAGCTGTTTTTGTTTCTTCGTCGTTCTACGGGGTACAACCAAAGAGTAACCGCACTTCTTTATTTTTGTGGTATTCTAGATATAATGAAAAGCCCTTTATTACTTTTCAACATAGTCACCTCCTCACTCAACGCATGTGCGTCAACGCTTCACCAATGCATAAATGTGGTAAACAATATCTCGTGACTGACTCCGGGGCCAGGAATGCACCACCGCTTTCAGTTCATCACTTAGATCAAATTTCTTTCTCCCGAAAGCCCCCAGGATGGGTCCGAATAGGTAAACAATTACTCGGAGCAACATCTGGCAAGTATGGCGGTCATGTTGTATTACACCTGAGACTGCGGTGGATGAAAACGGAACTTTCAGTAGAAGGAACAGACACAGAGAACGGTGCGGAAAACACTCGAACCGAAGTTCTTTGATTTTTTCCGCTGTCGTACGCGCCGTGAGGGGACGCGCATTGTCGTGCTGCAGCAACACCCCCGAGCTGAGCGGTCCGCGACAATTTCAACTGATTTGAGGCTTCAAGTGGTTCTCAAGCAGGTTGCTGTATGATGCACTGTTCTCAGTGACTTGGGCATGTAGTGTTAAACTGTTGGGGCTTTACGGTCCCAAAAAACCGAGAGCATCAGCTTGCGCATCGTTGGCGCTGTCTTGAACTTCTTCGGCCTCGTGACGTTGTATGTCGCCACTCCTTGCTTGCTCGCTTTGTCTCTCGCTGGGCGTAGTATTGCCAGCATTCCTCACCGGTGACAAGGCGTCGAAGGAAATAATTTTTCTTGGCTTCGTAGCGTCGCAGTAGCGACTCACAAGCATCCACACGCCGCTCCTTAAGGTCCGGCGTAAGTTGTTTGAGTACCCACCTGGCGGAAAACCTGTGGTAATGCAGAATATCATGAATGATATGGTGCGTTGAGCCGTGACAAATATTCAGTTCTTCAGCAATTTTATCGATGGTGACACGCCGGTTCCCGTGTATGAGCCGTTCTACGGCAGACATTGCGTCCGGCGTCGTTGAAGTGCAAGCCCGGCCGGAGCGAGGTGTGTCCGTCAAACAGGACGCTCCACTTGGAAACTTTTTGTGCCACTCGCGCACCTGCCGAGCGATACACAGGCATCTCCATACTGCTTCAGCATCCTGGGACAAATATCCGCAGGTTTTTCGTCCTCTGCGGTCAAAAATCAACTAACCGAAGGCCGCTCCTCCCGTGTGCAGGCTAACAAGAGGGTGGCCATTTTTAAAACGCTGTGGTCACGTAACATTCACCACGAAGTCGGAAAGCCGGTGTGAAGAGCTCCCTCTTTTTGTAGGTCAAAACACATTTGCAACGCAGTATTCTATCACTAGATTTGATTTTCTCACTCCTAAATTGCGGTTACTTTTTGAATCTGCTTTGCATGAATGACAAACAAATTCCCGCTGCGCATTCACCGACGTCCGAAAATCGTTGCACCGCCTTTTGAAAAAAGAGTTCAAGGTTTGTAAGAAACGTTGTTTCAAAAGAATTAGAGACGTTTACAAATCTCTGTAACGCGACATTCGAGCGCAGCTCTTAGAGAGGAGGAGGAGGGGAGGGCACGGGGGGAAGGGTATGCCCTCCTCCTCCGTACAATCTCCTCAACGTCTCTTCCCCCTCTCCGCCTCCCCTCCTCTTCTGCTCCTCGTCCTCCCCTCCTTTCCTTCTCCTCCTCTTCCTCTCCCCTGCACCCCTTTTCCCGTCCTTCTCCTCCTTTCATCCTCCTTCTCGCCCCTTCCTCACCCCTACCCCTCCTCCTTTCTTACTCCACCCTTTCTCCCCTCCTCCTCCTTATTCCCCCTTCTCCTCTTTCCCTCCCCCTCCTCCGTACCTGCCCCTCCTCCTCCTCCGTACATGACGTCAATTTTCCGGCTAAATCTAGCGAAGAAACTGAATATATTTATAGGTGACGTCGCACCAAGTTATCTGACACCATTTTCTCTGCTAAATTTAGCGGGGAAACTGAATTGATGTTGAGTTTACGTGAGGTCAATTTTCCCGCTAAATTTAGCGGGGAATCGAATTGCTGTTGAGGCCACGTGACGTCAATTTTCCCCCTTAATCTAGCAGAAAAACTGAATTTGTTCGTAGGTGACGTGACACCAAGACATGTGACATTTTCCCTGATAAGTTTGGCGAGGAAGCCTCATTGGTGTTGAGGACATGTGACGTCAATTTTCCCGCTTAATTTAACAGGCAATTGAATTGCTTTAGAGGTCACGTGACGTCAATTTTCCCGTTAAATCTTGCGGAGAAACTGAATTTGTTCGTAGGTAACGTGACACCGAGACATGTGACATTTTCCCTGATAAGTTTAGCGAGGAAGCCTCATTGGTGTTGAGGACATGTGACGTCAATTTTCCCGCTTAATGTAACAGGAAATTGAATTGCGTTTGAGGTCACGTGACGTCAATTTTCCCGTTAAATCTTGCGGAGAAACTGAATTTGTTCGTAGGTGACGTGACACCAAGACATGTGACATTTTCCCTGATAAGTTTAGCGAGGAAGCCTCATTGGTGTTGAGGACATGTGACGTCAATTTTCCCGCTTAATTTAACAGGGAATTGAATTGCTTTTGAGGTCACGTGACGTCAATTTTCCCGTTAAATCTTGCGGAGAAACTGAATTTGTTCGTAGGTGACGTGACACCAAGACATGTGACATTTTCCCTGATAAGTTTAGCGAGGAAGCCTCATTGGTGTTGAGGACATGTGACGTCAATTTTCCCGCTTAATTTAACAGGGAATTGAATTGCTTTTGAGGTCACGTGACGTCAATTTGCCCGTTAAATCTTGCGGAGAAACTGAATTTGTTCGTAGGTGACGTGACACCAAGACATGTGACATTTTCCCTGATAAGTTTAGCGAGGAAGCCTCATTGGTGTTGAGGACATGTGACGTCAATTTTCCCGCTTAATTTAACAGGGAATTGAATTGCTTTTGAGGTCACGTGACGTCAATTTTCCCGTTAAATCTTGCGGAGAAACTGAATTTGTTCGTAGGTGACGTGACACCAAGACATGTGACATTTTCCCTGATAAGTTTAGCGAGGAAGCCTCATTGGTGTTGAGGACATGTGACGTCAATTTTCCCGCTTAATTTAACAGGGAATTGAATTGCTTTTGAGGTCACGTGACGTCAATTTTCCCGTGAAATCTTGCGGAGAAACTGAATTTGTTCGTAGGTGACGTGACAAGTGCTCTGACGTCATTTTCCCCGCTAGATGTAGCGAGGAATTGAATTGGCTTTGAGTTCACGTGACGCAAATTTTCCTCGCTAAATTTGAAATGGTTACACCGACGGTGACGCGGCGAAACGTAGAAATGGGCGCCTAAGAGCTGTGCTCTAAAAACACACTGATTCGATGGTTAGGTACACAGCTTTATTGAGTTAGCATTTCTTACAACTGGCGATGGGTACCCAATCAGGACATTTATCTCCAACTCATTTGGAACTGGTCGTGCATATTTATTTAGGCTGGTAATCCCCCTAATCTCCATTATAAGCGACGTAGCGGTAAATTGACGCTCCTTGAAAGTGTCCTGTGTCGGTCGCCATTTCGCACGCCATATTTAGTTTTCCGCGTTTTTGGAGTTCAGTTTTCACCAAATTTGGAGGGTGTCTTTCGGAGCTTACGTTTTGCAGGAAATTTGAAATTTATTGGAATTTTTTTTATTCTCTGTTTTCCGAAATTCTGAGCTTAAATGTGCAGAGTTTTTATATAAAAATATATTTCTGGTGTAAACGTGCGCCTAATTAAAGAGAACGAGATTGAATCAATTACTATTTTTTCGGTCGGATATGGCGTTGGCACCATTGCCATTGGCAATACTAAATTTTCCAACGAGAAAGTTTTAAACAAGTGGTGCTTCGATAAACGTCGAAACCTTAAAATAATTAAACACCTATGGGTATTCGCTAGAAGCTCGTATTCATCTCATCCTAACCATCTACATTCCCCGCGGCTGCGTTGGATGGAATGGTAAAGGGAAAAATATAGAAGCTTCCACTGTTCACCCCCTTTTGCACCTTCAATGAAATCTCCATGGTTCACGGCATTCGCTGTTCCGAAAATCCCAACCCCTCTTTCCTCTAAGAAGCACAAATAGAAAGGCGCAAACTGGAATGCGGAAGCGTGGCTTTTGTCGTAACCTGAAAGACCTGTTGGCGTGATAAACGTTTGACTAGATGAGTGGTAAGATTCCTTTTGCCTATATTTCGAGAAAAAAAAAAAAAAAAAACTTGGGTCACATTTGTTAAGTCCATTGGCCCTGTGCGATGTCCAAACCTAATTGTAAAAGACTTTGTTTTTAATGGTAAGTCAAAATTCGGTGTTTATATCACAAATCCTAATTTATGAAAATTTTACAGGCTGATATTTGTCGGAGTATTTGAGATTTACCTGCAAACACGGAATCCTAGGTATAATATACCGAGTGTCTCTGTAAAGTTTATAAACATTCCTAAAATATAGTGTTTGGGAACAAAATCTTTTTCGGTGAACTAAATACTGGACACGGCGGCGGACGACAGAAATAGAAAAAATTTAGCAAAACGTTTTACTTTATGTTCGCTATAAATCAAATTTGAACTAGTAAATATAAACATGCTGATCTCAATATGAACATGCTGACTTTGAATCAAAAACCACTAATCAGTCATGTTTGGTGAACTAGAAGCACGTGCGAAGCATGGGGTGCACTAAAATAAATGTCCCGCTCGTGCAGCAGGTGCAAAGCCGGCAATGTGCAAACGTTAATAAAATGCAAAAGTAAACGGTCAGCTAGAGCGATAGGGACAAATCACAGACAGGGAGAAACAGAGACATACACACCGCTGACTATCAACTAAGACTTTGTATTTCTTCTTCATCACTTTGACCCAAAGATTCAAACCTAAAGTAATGTCAATGAATCACCCTAAATCCTTACATTACACTACTAAATTAAAATAAAAATAAAAATAATAAAATAAAATAAAATAAATTAAATAATCACATTAAATTACTAAATTTGATCACTAACAACTCCCTGACCCACCCACAAACCACCGCCGACACATGTTCCTCTTATTCCTTTTCACGGGGCCGTGCCACACTGCAAAAACTGCCTTTCTTTCTTGCTGACCGTGATGGAGGGCATGCTCACGCAGTCGTCCGCACTTTGCTCAATGGCCAGGGCCTCGAGAATCTCGCCCGCAAAGGCGTTTCTGTGTCTTTTAATAATGGAGACGCTGCTAAAACTTGGCGTGCACCCGCACGTGCGGCAATGGGCTGCAAGGTGCCCAGCTCCCGTGCCCTGCATCGACGCCGCGTGCTCCCTGACTCTGTCATTAACGCAGCGTCCCGTCTGCCCGATGTAGCAGCTCCCACATGACATTGGAATCTTATACACTACACCGGTCTGAGACATGGCGTACTTAGTCCTTTGCGCAGTATTGCAGGTTGGCTGGCGGTTCTTAGCCTGGTTTACTCTGCGGCACATAGAGTTCCTTCTGTTCGGTGCCGAGCACACAACCTTGACACTTTGTCGTGCAGCGATATTTTTTAGTCGGTGGGTGACACCGTGGATCTAGGGGACTACCGCGAAGTTTTCTCGTGGAGACTGTCTATCTTGCTCGGTACTAGGTGATCGTTTTGAGAATGTTCTGAATATTGTCTCACATACGGCTCCAAGGGGACATCTGGATACCCAGAGTCATGAAGCCGGGCCATCTGTTTCTGAAAGCTAGCGTCAGCTTGGTGGTTGCATGACTTGCGCAGCGCTGATACGAGTGCCGTGTTGGCAACACTTTCGTTTGACGGTTTTCGAATGGCAAGATGCAAACGGAAGAAAACCATTACTTGAATGACGTTCGTACCTCCAGCACACGTGTCCATCCTTAAACTCAAGGGCGCGGTCCAGGAACTTAATAAACTTGCCCATGGGTAGTTCGTGAGTGAAGAGCAGGTCAGGGCTACATTCTTGGAAGGATCTCATGATCGCGCTCCTGCATCCGTTTTCTTCACTCTCGAAGTCTGTGCCGCACAGGATCAGGACGTCGTCCATGTACCTGAAGATGGCTTTGACTCCAGCAGTTCGTGTATTCACAGCGCCCGCCTAACACCTACTGCACAAGTTGTAAATTAAGCGCATTCCTGCCTTCTTACGTACTCCAAGTCGTCCTAAAATCCAAGGATTTCAATTATGCTCATAAAATTCATAATTAGGCCCATATCCTTTTTTCACTAATAAAGTTTCCTTAAGTAAAGTGAATGTATTTTTTTCTATTTTTTGTGTTTTTTTTTTAATTCTTGACATCTGCCGTGTCTGGCAGTTTGTTTCCAAAAAACTTTTTCCTATTTTTGCAAATTTGTTAACATTCTTAGAAAGATGTGCGTCCGATTTACTTATCTATTTATACAGATACTTGTTGTGCCGTTAGACATTAGGAGGGGGGAACGTGAATTGTGTACACACCATGCAAATATTCAATATCTATGCACGCACACGAAGGTGGTACACACGAAAACGTGGCCCAAACAAAACGTTGTAGAAGGATTGCTTACACATAAAGAAGATATTCAAAATGCATACGCATACAAAAAGAAAGAAAGAGGAAGAATATATTTTTATACTTCAATACACCTCTTTGATCTCGTACAAAAGCAACGTCGTCAGAAACCGAGATTAGCTCTTCAGAAAGTGAATTCCGCTCCCTACTTTTTCGGACAAAAAATTATGAATATAAAGAGTCAGTTCGATAACGAAACTCTGCAATTCTTTCGAGTTATCAAATGTTGCAGATTCATGATGCGGCTCTAATATAGACGCAATGAAACGCACGCCTGGTGGCAGTTGCAAACTAACCAGAAAAAAAAGAAAGGTGACGTTGATTCCTTGCAACGAGCGAAGTACTCTTCAATATTTTTGCCGTGGTATCTGAAAATAATAAAATGCGATTCCATCTTTTGTGGTGTCACTCAAAACTAAGTTTACGATGGTACTGTAGTGGCACATCATTGAATATCACTAAACAAGTTTGACTCTAGTGTAGATTTTTTAAAGAATATAATGGTTTAGCACATTCTCTGGAGTGGACCAGGTACATAAATGGCAGAGCAGAAATGTCTCAAGAATAAACCCTATAAAGGACAAATCTCTTCTTAGAGATACAGTCAAACCCGTTTATAACGAACAGCCGGAAATGCTACAATTAGTTCGACATAACAAGTAGTTCGATATAGCAAAAAACATTTACAACGAACTTCCACGATGCGCTCGCTTCTCTTTGTGGGCATCCACGAAGAGATGCGAAGTTGCCCACGAAAAGAATCGCCTCTCTTCGTAAGCAACTGCTTTCAAATATAAAGTTATTTTTTTACGAGCGTGCAAATTGTTTTTTCTGTAGCTTTTTCTCCTGTTCGCAACTTGAGCTTTTGGAATTGCGCGTTTTTGGAAGCCTTCCCGGGGGGATATAGTTCGATATAGCCTATATGTTGTTCGGTATAAAATGTACATTTACCGGCATTTTTATTTAAATTATCTATGAGCTCGATATCGACAAATATTCGCTGTACGTGGGTTCGTTTTAAACGAGTTTCACTGTACTTCATTGCATAAACAATATCCAACATGACGTAGCAATTTTAAACGTGTCGAGAAAGTATTCAACCTTAATTTGTAATAAATAAGTTTTAACCAATTGAGTATCAGTATTGTAATAATTTTAGCATATTTTTTTAATTAAATGTTTTCAATATAGATGAAGAGAGTATGATATAATTTATTTAGAAAGGTTAGTGTTGTAAATTACTTTGATTACTCGATAGTTTTTTTTTTTGTTTTTTTAAAGTTATTCACATCACTGTAACACTATCATCGGGCAGTTAAACAATAAAAAAACAGATGATGAACACAAAAGTGTAAACATTACGCAGAAGAACTAGGCCACGAAACCTCAAAGGTAATATTACAGGGAAACAAATTCTGAGAATGTAAGAGCATAACCAGGTACTCGATCGTCCTGAAAACAACAATAGTTAAATTACGGTTAGCATTGCTATTATATTTATAGTACTAGTTTCACTTTTCTTCTTTTAGGGTAAAGGGGGAAGGGGATCGATTTCTAAATGCCAGTTGCCGGTACAGTTCTTTCCAACACACTTTTAGCCTGGTTTGAGTTAAGCGGTGAACATACACCCTCAAAGTCTCTCTTCTAAGGAGGACACTTTATAGAGCAATTTACTTCCCTGTCATGTTTTACTGGGAAACAAGCTCATTTTCGTTGGGCAGAATGCATTTTCTCCACCAGTATACCTAGCGGTAAATGTATCCAGCCCACTCTGAATATTGAATTTAGTTTCTCAACATAAAACGCTGTAATTTTCCTTTGAGAACCATCTAGGCAAATATTTGATAAAATGTCGAAGATAGATTGTCTCTTCGAGAAAAGCTGCGAACGCAACACAAAACAATTCCCTACCCATTTGTGCTTTTTTTTTGCCTTAACTGAGAAATTGGAGAAGAGAATCGTTTCCACTTCGGTTTTGTTTTCTGCTTTGCAACCGAAATGCGCTGTTGCAAGGGTGAGACAAGACAGTAGCACCACGGTGCGGCTCCTAGTAGAGGCATTTCGCATTGAACCCGACCAGACTGCAGAAGACATACCTTGTGTAGCCACAAACCTCATTTTTCTTTCACAAATCCTGCATACCGTGTGCGTCCATTGGTGATGCAAAGAGGTCATGACGACAATGAAGCCCATAGGTCGAAAACTCGAGGACTCCCTTTCCGGAGGTGCAACGGGAGACAGTGGGCTACTATATATTCTTTTAATGAGCCATCCTCAGACAGTCCCCGCGAAGCGGCCTAAACGGGAAAGGGCCGGTTGGTTAACGCGCACCCCTGTGATATACTGCCGCCGTCCACAGCTGCGTCTCCGAAAGGGGCGACCCAAAACGTTCGAAATACGTTATGAGTACAGGTTCTCAAATGGGGTGTATCTCAAAAACATCCCTTTGGCATTTTGCCCTATCTCAGTTCGCCCCATTTTTGTTTGGATCTTCTCGTTTGAATTGTTTCAAAGCATCCAAACCGGTTTCTTTTTCGCATTTGGGCTTATTCGTTTTTTGGTCCCGTTCGCATTAGGACCGAATGGCTCGTGCTATGTTTTCACCCCTGGATTGGCTCCCACGGCTCGTAGCGTACGCTGTTGTCTACTTTAAAAAAAAAACAAAAAACGTCGAGTACGGAGTGTGTGTATGAGGGGGGAAGGGGGGGGGGGGCAAGGGTACTACTTCGTGTGCACCGTACCGCGACCCGGGAAGAGAGAAACCTACGAAGGGCCGTCCTTCGACACTAAGGAACAATTGGGTGTTTTATTGCCCAGCGCCTCCTACCACTAGCGGGTAACCCAAAGAGCGGGTCCTGACCTTGGCTGCATGTTTCAAAAGCAAAGGGGACGTATTGCAGAAACTATTAACCAAACCGCGGAACTAAAACACGTGTGCGTGTGTATGTGAGCGCGTGCGTATATACGATTTGCAGCAGCTATGCATGGGTGCCGCCATAACCGACTTTCAGTTTTAGTTTTCCTCTTAATCCGTCTACTTCACTTCGTCACTACCACAGCAGGAGAGGCTATTGCCATTCTAGATTATACTTTGTTCTTCCCAGCATATGCCTTTGTGGAAGCGCGTCAAAGCCCGCTTCAGTGGCTTGGCCTCTAGCAAGACAAGAGAAGCTCAGCAATGGTGGCTGTAATCTTGCGCGTCTGCAAAGCGTCTATAGGCGAGCTGGCAGGAGCGAGGGGTAAACTTGCAGAAGCTCCTTCGGGGACATGCGGTGACCCAGCCATAACATGGACGCGTGAAGGATGTAACGATAATAGGATCAAATGCGCCGAACCCAACCGAAAAAGAAGTTTTCAAAACGGTCATTTTAAGAAAGTTCAAACGAGAATGTCGAAACGAAAACGGGACCAAACGATAACCACCCTACCGGATAGCCGACACAAGGTGCGTCGCGAACATTAATTCACGGACGGCTGCAAATCGCGCATAAGGCCAGAATTCTCTTGCTCTTTTCATAATCGATCCTAGAGTGGCCTCTTAACAGTTTGTCTCGAAATCGCGACCCTGTTCTAGAAGAGGTTAAAGGATACTTTGTAATGTTTTGTAAAGTCCATGTGTCTGGAAACATAAAACAATTGAGCAGTCGTCCATTAATCCCGGTACAGTCACAACGATAGCAGCGGAACGTAACGGCAAAGTCGTTGTACATCGCCGTTGCCTTCACGCAGAGCTAGGTTCGTGAACGAAAACGTTCTAAACAATATATATATATTTAACCATTTTGCTCCAAAGCTTTTTTTTTTTCCTCGAGCGCGTTAAAGCGCTTCTGCCGGCACGATCTCTTGGTCTTGAGAGTGCTACGACTGCAGTTTCTTGTCGGCTATATTGTTGTCGTTGTTGTTGTTGTTGCTTTGTTTTCCAGAGAGCTCGTGTAGTGAGTATCGGGTTCTACAAAAACTAAAATCATGGAGCGAGTTATTAGCGGTACGACGTAGCTCAATTTTAACTTATCCGTTTCGCAAGCAGCGGACCGGGTTCGATTCCTGTAAGCGGCGGTGGATGCGGTAGATCAATTTTAAGGATTTTGCAGCATCAACGTCAAGCGTCGTCGATGTTGCAATCCCCCCCCCTAAAAAAACAAAAAAACAAAAAACCTGGTTTTAAAATGGAAGTCCTACATCACCAACTACTACTGATACACTTACGGCAACTGCAACGGAAGTCATTTCAGGTGGAATAATAACGAGGAGAAGACTAAATTTCAGGATTGCCTCCTCCTGCCGCTAATGCGTTCATGCTTCAGAGCGCCTACGGCATTACCTCTAGGCGGTGCTGGTCTCTGTCGTACGTGACAGATTGGTGGAAACCATGGAGGTGGCGTCAACAAATGATGCGAGGAAATTAGCCGTGAAGGCGGCGGCCGTATTTTGGTCGACAACTGGGGAGGGGAGGAGAGCACACGTGGTTACGAAAAGGGCGCCTTAAGGGACGCCTGAAGAGCGCCGTTAATGTCGGAAGCCCTCGGGACATTTAGTACACGCCAGTCACGAAAGTTTCTCAACGTGACGGTGGTCACGTAATGTCATTAGCTAGTACTGCGGTGAGTATCAGCTCGTGACTAAAGTCAAAACATCCGTGAAATCCTAAACTCAGTGGCTAAATTCTAAACTTTCACCAATATTTCTCTATATAAAATGCATCTTCATTGGTCCCAGACGCTAAGGGGCTCGATATAATTCGACGTCTTCGGCGCGACCGCCAGCGGTAGTTGGCACAGCCATGCTCCGGTAGTCTCGGCGCTCCAGCGATGCGCCTCTCTCCAGTCCGCCGCTACCGCTCCCAGGCTCCATGACTCATGCTGCTACTGCGCAAGTACGGAGAGGCAGGCGAGCGCGCGCGGAGCATCTTAGTCGGGTTATCCTTTCGCGAAATAAAGCAATCTTCCTAGGGAGCCTTCATGTGAGCTTGAAGGCTCCATAAATTTTCCTATTCCGCGCCGGCGCCGCCGAAGCGCGCCTGCCGCCGCCAGTTGCGACGCCGAGGCGCACAACTGTAGAGTGCCGTCACTTCGACAACTTCACGTAACCATGGAGCGTGAACACCCGCGCCCGGGTTACGTCGGACTATATCGAGCCCTAAAAAATAAAGAACCTGCAACTTGGCGTCATCTGCTTTAAGATTGCTAAATAAATCTAGTACTCGTATATCTTGCACAAAAAACGGGAGCAGCGGAACAAATACGTATATGCTTGAATTTGTTAGGTTATTCGAGCGTTTTATTGTGAAGACTACTCTCTGCAAATTTCGCATTAACAGAGGTGCGTGGGGATGGGTTGCTCGAGAAAACAAAACGTGTTTTTCTCGGCCCTCGAAAATATTCTACGCATCACAGACAGCTGAAGCTCCGTGAACATGTGACGCTGGCGAATGATCAAATTCGGGTGAGGAATTGGGGTACATTAGGTTCCCTTAAGTTCCCAAGATTAACTACTCTGAAATTGAAAATCGACATTCACAAAGCTTTTTGTGGGAAGTTTCTTAGTCTGGTGACATAGGAAATATTAGGTCAAGAAAACAGACCTGGGCCACATTTCACCCGTGATATCATCTCCAGGCAGAACCCCCCCCCCCCCCCCCCCTCTGGACTGGCGACAAATCCACACCTGCGCTAGCGGTGGTGAAAGAATGCGAAGTTTTGATAACAAAACGTTGCCTGGATCAAAAGGGGCGAGGTAAACGCAAAAGCTATTTATGAGCTAAGAAGAAATAACATTGTGGCCTCCTTTAGTATGTATTCTTGTGAAAACTATTTGTGAGAAAGAAATCAAACAATATCTTCCGACTTTTCTAACAAAATGCTTTTTGTCTGCAACTAATAATGCTACAGGCTCACAGAATGTAATTTTTTTGACTGGTGGAATTATTTTGCTTCGGTGGACGCGTCAGACTATAAAAAATAAGTTTTTCTCTCGTATCTTCTGAACCAGGTAACGCCCTCTTCTCAAACTTTCGCATCTGGCCACTACCGCTGGCGCCACGTTCTCATAGGGTTCTAGCATTCTCCGACACGTACTTTTATTTTTGCTGGCCCAAAAACTGCGTTTCATTTTTTTTTTCGATCAGAACCTGCGGAAACAAACTACTGTACTCACATGCGAGGACAGTCAGCCTGCGCGCACTGTACTCGCAAACTGCACATTTTAAACAGAAGATGATTCGAATAAAAAAGGGAAGCGAGAAAAAAAAAGTAACTTCTCAAGCAGCGTCAGTCTTTTACATATTAGTCAAAAGTTATCGATTAAACTACAATTACTCTAGGTTAAAAAGTATTCGATTATATAACTTGACTGCTTGAGATGAAAAGTATTCTACCTTTTCTAGAAAAAGTATTTGTACACATTATTTTTACTTGAAATTTTTTAAAACACACTTGATTTTTTTGTTGGTTTGAAAACTAGCCTTTTACTGCCCAATATTGATTTAGACTCACCAAGTCACATGCTACTTATCTGCTGAATTTCCTAATTTCGCTAGACCATCTTCCTGTCGAAGACATACGTTTTGAGGATTCCTTCGTGGAAAAACATGCAGAAACAAACGGCGCACTCAGAAAGCGGAGGAAAGAGCAGTAATGGTTACAAGTAATTCTAGAACTTCCAAAGGTAGTGAGATTGCACTGGTGCTCACTCCTCAACAAAAGTAACTAAATTATTAAAAAATTACCTAAACAATTCAGCGACTACGAGTAATTTGATCACTCGTAATACGTACAGTACAAGTCTGACCAGCGTCCAGCCACACGTTTCTCCTCGTGATGAACCGCAGGCGATTCCACCAGCCATCCCGGCCAATCCAGCGCAGTGAACATCGTGACTACGCTCCACCAATGCGGTTGACGCGCCCCGCGTGTCGCGGCGCCCTTTTCGAAGGTCACGTGACACTGACAAGGGACTTGATTGGCTTCGATGGCTTTGTAGCACTTTTGAGCTCACCGAAAGGTGAAGCGGGAGTATAGACCTTTCCAATAGAAAGAGCAGAGAGAGAATAAATGCCCTCCCCCTCTCACCCCGTGCGTCGTCTGCTCCGCCGAGTGGGCTGTACTATAGCTTCCGGCTGGTGTTCAAACTCGGTTTAAAATCGCATCATTTTGAAAATTTCAAGCGCAGATGCGCGAATTTTGATATGCAAGTTATTGTATAATATTATGCTCGATAAAAAGACTAACCGAATCCAATTGCGCTGTTACCTGTGTCCAAATAAAGAAAAGAAATGGGAAAACTGTGTCCGAGAGGCCGGTCTCTTCGGCGAAAAGTAAATCCAGTTGCAGTAGCTTTTTTACTATACAAAGTTCGTACTCCTGCATGCCTTTAGCGACAATGAGTGGAAGTCTGGAACTATAAATAAAAACGTGCTCTCCTGACGCAATAGACGCGGTGGTTGAGGGTAGTACTGCCGGCTGACTCCCCTGCTATTGAAGTAACGGAACAAATATACGCTAGCTGATCATTTACTGAAATAAAAAAAAAAAACTCTATAGGCTGATTTTGGAGTAGCCATAAATATTTTAAGAACGCGAATCATTTCATAACGGCAGCCACGAGCGAGAGTTAGATGTTCGGTACAGCCCGCCCGTTCAGCCCAAAGATGGAGAACGGAAACCTCCCGGTTTGTCGTCTGCTAGCAGAGCCGGGCGCGTGCCCTCACTCCCTCGTATTACCCCGCCGAACCTGCTGAACTTCCCGGATGTCTGGAGAAGGCGCTGCGGTCGAACGAAATGGCGCCACCCTGAGAGCTCTAAATGGAATGGTCTATATCGGGCGATCGGCGTCCTGTCGCCCGGCGCCCATTCGACGCGTCGCTCACGCCTTCTCCACCGCCGCCCACAGTGTTAGCCACCGCTCAACAAAAACAAGAAATAGCCCGTCGATGATCCATTTTTTTTGTTGCTTATGCCGTGTGTCTTCTCCTTTCTTGTGGAGTATTGTTAAGCAGCAACGAAACAAGCGAACGAAAAATAGCTCTTTTGGCTGTTGGCCCCCTTCGGCTCCACGGGACCTCCCACCCTACTCGCCGACACCAGGTGACGCTGCACCCAGACGCGAAATTTATTTATGTGTTTACTTATCGATAAATTGTGTTCACGTCGCTGAAACTGCGTCATCTGCCGGCACCCGCAAAAACGAATACATTTCATGTTTTAGTACGCCGAACCGTTTTTAATAATCCGCAAATCGCCACGCGAGATTAGGGTTTAGTTCCGGTTAGATAAAAAAAAAAAAACGCATTTGACCGGCTTTCGGATCGGGTTTGGATAGACACCCCGAAAGATAATACTTATCGGTAGATTTGCGATGCTTCAATGCTTCGATGCTGAACTTTATTATTAAGGCGAAAGCATTACATATCTCATCGTTCAGTCGACCTTCAAAGTCCTTGAGCGAAAACACGTCGGTGACACGAAAAACGAAAAGTATAAAACATGTCCGCGACACGAAAGGTACCAATGAAACGGCGCCAAAAGTGCGACGTCAGAGAGCGTGCTGTTTTCGGAGGTTCGCTATAACACGTACCACAGCCGACGCCACGATCCGAGGGAGGCAATGAAACGGGGCCAAAAGTGCGACGTCAGAGAGCGTGCTGTTTTCGGAGGTTCGCTATAACACGTACCACAGCCGACGCCACGATCCGAATGAGCCGATGAAACGCTGCCAAAAGTGCGACGTCAGAGAGCGCGCAGCCTTCGCAGGTTTGCTATCACCGGGTCCACAGCCGACGCCAGGATCCAAGTGAGCCAATGAAACGGCGCCAAAAGTGCGTCGTCAGAAAGCGCCCTGTGTTTTGAGGTTCGCTATCACGTTTCGATCGGCGCTGGGGCATTCACCTTCAAATCGTATTAGGGATAACATAAAAGACGCTGCGAATGTTTTTCTTTTTTTTTTCGGTATATCTTTCCTCCGACGCGGCAAACTTTGCCGTCGACTGTATCCATTTTCCTCTTAATTTTATATTCACTCGAAATCGTGTCTTTCAGAACACACTTGAAACCATTTGCCTTGCTTCAAAACATAAGTTGATGCTTTTTGTTACAGAATGCTGCTCTTCTCAATCTACGTTGGACCGGTCGTTGGTGGCGTTCCAGGAAGTAACTGTCTTGAGCCCGTAAGTAACAACTATGTTTAGTTTACTTTACGCATTTTTGACTCAGTTTCTGAATGCAGCCATAAGTAAGAGAAAGTGCGATGCGCTATCCTTTCAAAACGCAGCGATGGCACGCTAGACAACGAGGGTAGAGTTCTTACAGCTAGAGGTACTTTTAACATTAACCATTCTAGTAATACGGAAGTAATCATTTGGGTCGTGCGCAGTTTCCAAATTCGCACCGAGATGCGAAAAAGCATGTTAGAATTTTTTTTAAAGGTTTGATGTCACCTTAGCCCAATTCGTCTAATCGTCTTTCACAAAATTATAAAAATAACACATTTGTTGTTTTTCTCTTTTTTTCTTCAAAATCATTAGTTTGTTTTGTTTCGCCCCAAGATTGAACTCTCATGCAACGTGCAGCAATCGCCAATCTTGGTTCGCGTCTCTCCAAGTTGTAAGGACACTCAGAGTCTGAGCGTCATTTTATGGAAACTGGTAACTTCCTCTCGTGACTATACTTTGTTTCACTTGCACCAGACCTCAGCGGATGCTACGAGCCATCGGAGCCAATTTAAGGGCGTATTTGAGCCCTAGGTGACCTTGGAGAGGGTGCGCTGTGACGGGCAGAGAGCGTGTTACGTATTACGTTCATAGATCCGAATCGGCTGAGATTTGAGCTTCGAGTCTATAGCAGCTTTAGTCACCAAAGTAGCGCGAAGCTTTTACATGCCCCGCCTATTGCAGCGGTTGGTCCAGCAATTTAAAATAGCAACCGGCCAAGCTGGCTGCGACCAAGACCGACAATGACCTTTCGGGAAAATCCCACCAGGCACCTCGTCAATCCCATATTGCACCGCGTAGCGCGGGGAATCGTGGAGCCTTTCGGATGTACGATAAAGCCGAGTTCAAGACTCCGTACGTCCTGGAAGTGACTTAATTTATTATCTCTTATTACTGCAAGTTGAGCACACAGCGAAAACAAAGAGAACGCTTCACAAGGTCAATGCGTATTATGTGTGTTTTTTTGTTTTTTTTTTTTATCGTCCAGCTATCTTTGCGTTCTGAAAGCTCGGATTGAGAAACCAACATGTACCGCTGAATTTATTTATGGTTACTCCTTCACGCGCCGTATACCTTGGACGGCAGTAGTGCGTCCTGTGGACCATGGGAGGCGCTGCGTATTTCCGAAATGGTCTGCTGCTGAAGTCGCGTTTCGATATTGCCACGCGCGTCGGCGAGCAAGCGCGTGGGTGGCCCAGTGGTTACCGCGCTTGACTGTCGCGCGGAAGGTGTATGGGTTCGATTTAGTCAGCGGACTGCCCTTTCATTTATTCTTTCAACTTGGCCTTCTCGTAAGTTCGAGAACATTCTCGTCGGGTCAAGTTCCGAATGTTCTACGCACCAAACGTTCTGCTCCGAATGACCCAGAAACCTACGAGTGTACATATGGGACTCCGCAAGGCGAGCGGAGTCAGTTTCGCCCCAGCGTTGGACTCTGCTGTCTCGCCTACATCGACGCTCGCGACGGTTTGTCATTATTTTCTATTCCCTTTTGTTTTGGGTACAAGTTCGCCACATTAAACGTTTTTTTCTTCCTGTTTATTTATTGTTATTTTGGTCACCACCCGTGACATTTTGGTGGAGGTGCGGTGTACCGCATGTCCCTGCAGCGCACCCCTCCGAGGGCCCGCAGTGCAAGTCCGACAGCAAGCCCACGACGACCCGACGAAGACACTACCAAGACCCGATTAAGTCGCCGCATTCAAGGCCTACAGCCGGAATTTTGACTTTTGCCACCCAGGACCAAGCAGTCAAACAGGCCGACGATGAACAACCAGTCGCCGCAGACCTCGACCGCTCTATCCGTCGTCTTCATGCCTGTCGCCCCACGCAATCTGACGCCATTCCATGGTGAGGCCCATGAGGATGTTGGACTACGGAACAGCGCCTACAAAATCTTTACTTCTCCTTGAAGAAAACTGCAAGAAACTGGTTCGAGAACCATGAGGGTTCACTGACGTCGTGGGACATTTGCGTCACCGAGCTGAAGCGGAGATTCATGAATCAGCATCGTAGGCAGCGGGCCGAAGATCTTCTCCAGTCGAGGTTTCAAGCACCCAACGAAAGCGTCACGAGCTTTGTGGAAGATGTTCTGCGGCTGAGTACCCGTGCAGACCCTCAAGCCACTGAGGAGAAAATACTGCGCGTCCTCATGCGGGTCGTGAGGGAAAACATCTTCGGCGGTCTTGTCCGCAGCCCTCCGACAACAGTCGAAGGTTTCATCACCGAGGCGACGAACATCGAACGCTCCCTTCAATCACGGACCTCCCATTACCAGCGACTTCCCGGCGTCGCTGCACTCTCGCCTTCTAGCTGCAACAACCCGGATCGCCGCGAGATCATCCGGGACGTCGTGCGGGAGGAAATTCAGAAGCTTCTACCTGCCGCCGCAAGCCCAGCTTTGCCCTCCATCGCCGAGATTGTCCGGGAAGGAGTTCGTCAGGCGCTGCAGCTAGAAGTTCTCGTCGGCGCCACTCCCGAACCACCGACGCTGAGTTACACCGCAGCTACCCGACGACCCTCGCCCCCAGCTCACCAGTATACGGCGCCACCCCGACCTAAGCCTCCAGCGCCGCAGTATTCCCGACGCCAAGAAGATCGGGCGCACGTCCGACCAGAACAAGCTGCGCCGCGAAAGACCGACGTGTAGAGGACGGCCGATCTACGCCCGTTGTGCTATCACTGCAGTGAAGCCGGCCACATTTACCGTCGATGCCCCTACCGACCACTGCGGCTGCGGGGGTTCCTCACAAACGACCCACGCCCATGGTACGACGAACGCCCTCGCGACATCGAGGAGTACCTCCGAAGTTCGCCATTCTCAGAGCCGCCTCTCCGACGTGAATCCCGCTCACCGTCGGCCAGACGCTCAGCGTCTCCAGGTCCACGACCCCGCCGAGAGAGCCTGTCTCCCCTGCGACGCAGGGAAAACTAAGTGCGGCAACGCCTGGAGGTGGCGTTGCCAAAGACGACCGAAGTAAAGTGCCTCCAAGAACGACGGAGCGCTCCCACTCTCCCGACGCTACGCATCACAACGACGCCCCTGCATCGGTGTCCAACAACGTAAACGTTATTATCGACGGCCACGACGCATCGGCACTCGTGGACACCGGAGCAGACTACTCAGTCTTGAGTGGGAGGCTCTCTCGTCACCTGCGAAAAAGTGACAACGCCGTGGGAAGGCCCCCAAATACGAACCGCCGGTGAGCATATCATCACACCAGTCGGGAGATGCATTGCTCGCGTCGAGATCCATGGTGAGACGTGCCCTGTCAAGTTCGTCGTTCTGCAAGACTGTTCGAGGGACGTTATTCTCGGAATGGACTTTCTCTGCGAGTATTGCGCCGTCATCGACCTCGGAGAAAGCCGGTTGACTCTAAGAAAACCTGTTTCACCGCCGGAGGAACCCAAAGCGACGCCATCCGCGGTCCGAGTCCTCGCAAGTCACGTGAAATTACCGCAGCGGTCGAGTGTTTTTGTGCCTGTTGGGATCACCGAAGCTTTTCGCGGCGAAGTTCTGCTCGAGGGGAGCCTCCAGTTGCTTCTAGGAAGAGGAATAGGCGTCGCAAGAGGGGTAGCTGAACTTCAGGATGGCCGCACTGGGGTCCTCGTGACGAACTTCCGAAACGAAGCGCAACACCTCACGAAAGGTGCAGGCGTTGGCCACGTCGAGGAACTCCGAAACTCCGCCGAAATCGCCGCCATTACTGACGAATCCTCGCCACCTCAGCAAGACAGTACGTCGCCAGCGCAGCTCGACATTGACCCTAAGCTTCCGAGCCCGAAACGACGTCAGCTGATTAACCTCCTCGCCGAATACCGCGACTGCTTTGCGACGTCGTCGAAGGTGCGCAAACTGCCGTTGCGAAGCACCGCATCGTTACCGAGGACGACGCGCGCTCTGTGCATCGATCTCCATACAGAGTCTCCGTTAAAGAAAGGCAGGTGATCCAGGAGCAAGTTCAAGAGATGCTGAACGACGACATAATTCAACCTTCAAGCAGTCCACGGGCCTCTCCAGTCGTACTGGTTAAGACGAAAGACGGGACGCTTAGGTTCTGCGTAGACTACCGGCAGCTGAACGCAGTGGCGAAGAAAGACGTCTATCCACTCCCCCGAATCGACGACACGTTAGACCGGCTGCGCCACTCTCGATACTTTTCATCGATGGACCTGAAGAGCGGCTACTGGCAGATTGAAGTCGACGAACGGGACCGAGAGAAGACAGCCTTCGTCGCAACGGATTGACTGTACGAGTTTAAGGTGATGCCCTTCGGAGTATGAACGGCGCCAGCGACTTTCCAGCGTGTCATGGACACCGTTCTGGCCGGACTGAAGTGGCAGAGCTGTCTCGTCTACCTCGACGACCTCGTAGTGTTTTCCGGCGACGTCGACGAGCACTTGCGGCGACTCCGAGCTGTTCTTAAAGCCATACGGACCGCCGGATCCACCCTCAAGCCGTCAAAGTGTCGGTTCGCCTATGACGAACTGAAGTTCCTAGGTCACGTGGTTTGTAACGAAGGCATTCGACAAGACCCAGAGAAGGCTCGCGCCGTCTCAGCATTTCCAGCGCCAAGAGACAAGAAGGCAGTGCGAAGGTTCCTTGGACTATGTGCCTACTATCGGCGCTTCGTTGGAGATTTTGCGTGGATTTCCACACCGCTCACAATCCTCACGAAGGACGCCGAGAAGTTCGAATGGGCCGAGGAGCAGCAGCAGGCATTCGACGAGCTGAAGCGACGACTGCAGACTCCTCCTGTTCTTGGACATTTCGATCAGGATGCGGAAACCGAGATTCACACGTACGCAAGTAACGAAGGACTCGGCGCGGTACTGGTTCAAGTACAAGAAGGCACCGAGCGAGTCATCGCCTACCCAAGTCGGACATTGTCCAAGGCGGAAAGAAATTACTCCACGACTGAGAAAGAATGCCTTGCGGTCGTCTGGGCAATCACGAAGTTTCGTCCGTATTTATACGGGAGCCCGTTCCACGTAGTCACGGACCACCAGTCGCTCTGCTGGCTTGCGAACCTCAAAGACACGTCAGGACGCCTCGCTCGATGGAGTCTCCGTCTACATGAGTTCAATATGGCCGTGGTCTACAAGTCAGGCCGCAAGCACAGCGACGCCAACTGCCTATCCAGAGCTCCCGTCGAAACACCTTCCGGCAGCAGCGACGACGGTGACGACGAGTGTTTCCTGGGCGCAGTGAACACCGACGACATGGCCCGACGTCAATTAGACGATCCTGAGCTGCGCGCACTAATAGAGCACCTGGAAGGGCGCCGGAGTGCCATGCCACGTGTTTTTTCACGAGCCCTGCCGACCTTCACCATTCGACAAGGTGTACTCTAGAAAGAGAACTTCGGGAACAACAACTCGCCGTGGCTGCTGGTAATCGCGACCGACCTTCGGGAGGAGATCTTTCAAGCCTGCCACGACGACCCGACGTCCGGACACCTTGGTTACAGCCGGACACTGGCCCGTATTCGTGAAAAGTATTACTGGCCCAAACTCCCCAAAACCGTTTACCTATACACACGATCATGAAATGAACGCCAGCGACGCAAGAATCCTCCGACGAGGCCGGCCGGACTCTTGCAGTCAATTCCTCCGCCAACAGCACCCTTCCAGCAGATCGGGATGGATTCACTTGGCCCTTTTCCGCCGTCGACGTCGGGAAATCGCTGGATCATCGTCGCCACAGATTATCTCACGCGGTACGTCGAAACGAAAGCCCTTCCTTCCGGAGCTGCTTTGGAAGTTGCCAAGCTTTTCATTGAATCCATCGTCCTCCGGCACGGCGCTCCCGAAGTCCTGATCTCAGACCGTGGATCCCCGTTCATGGCCCAGCTGACACAAGAAGTCCTTCGTCTCAGCCACACCAGCCATCGTCGCACGACGGCGTACCACTCGCAGACCAACGGGCTGACGGAAAGACTCAACAAGACCATCGCCGACCTGATTTCCATGTACGTCGACGTGGAGCACAAGATCAGGGACGAGGTGTTGCCGTACGTTACCTTTGCCTACAACACGGCCGTGCAAGAGACCACCGGGGTTACGCCCTTTCAACTGGTTCATGGTCGCAAAGTGACGACAATGCTGGACGCGATGTTACCCTACAAACCGGCTGTCGACGGAAGCGACGACGCCCAGGTGGTTGCCCAACGGGCAGAAGAAGTCCGTCAGCTCGCCAGACTCCGGATTCAAGCCCAACAACATGTCGAAACTGGCCGCTACAACCTTCGTCGTCGGGACGTCCACTTCCAGCCCGGAGACAGGGTGTGGGTGTGGACACTGATCCGTCGCCGTGGTCTCAGCGAGAAACTCCTGAAGAGCTACTTTGGACCCTACAAAGTGCTTCGTCGACTCGGGGATCTGAACTACGAGGTGATGCCCGACGGAACACGGACTTCACCACGCCGCCCTCTACGACCGGAAGTCGTCCACGTCGTGCGCCTCAAGCCGTACTTGGATCGATAGGACTCTGAATTGGGTTTTGTAATACGCTCGATAGGATTGTGTTGCACAAGTCCACGTAGTTTGCCATTATTTTTGTTTGTTTTGCGGTTTCTGTTTCCCGGCACGTCGCATCGAGACGATGCGCTTTTAAAGGGGGGAGTAATGCCACGCGCGTCGGCGAGCAAGCGCGTGCGTGGCCGAGTGGTTACCGCGCTTGACTGTCGCGCGGAGTGTGTATGGGTTCGATTCCAGTCAGCGGACTGCCCTTTCATTTATTCTTTCAACTTGGCCTTCCCGTAACTTTGAGAACATTCTCGTCTGGTCAAGGTCCGAATGTTCTACGCACCGAATATTCTGCACCGAAAGATCCAGAAACCTACGAGGGTACATAAGGGACTCCGCAAGGCGAGCGGAGTCAGTTTCGCCCCAGCGTTGGACTCTGCTATCTCGCCGACTTTTACGCTCGCGACGCTTTGTCATTATCTTCTATTCCCTTTTGTTTTGGGCACAAGTTCGCCACATTAAACGTTTATTTCTTCCTGTTTATTTATTGTTATTTTGGTCACCACCCGTGACAATATTTCGAAGCTCCACCCGAACACCTGCCGTTCTGTCTCTTTCGCTTCCCGAGTAGCGCCATGTTCAAATTGTGAGGGGCATGTCTCTGCGCGTGTCGAACATACAGTAAACTAGGTCCTCAAAACTTCAGATATACCTGTGCCGGTATCACAACCACGATTTTCTGTTACGTGTACAAACTTTTGCAGAATTAAGCCGTATTTCAGTGAACAGATAGAGAGATGAAATTAGCAACACTAATAAAGAAGCCGAGAGACGCCCCTAGCAGCCCGGTTTCCTTGGTAACCTTCAGGCCCAAAATGGCGAATACCATTGGCGCCACGCCACTGAATTTCGAGGTTGTCCATCTACGCCTTTTTGCGTCATGAAAGAACTACGTCAAATTTATGCTTCTATATAATGGTGAATCTAGCTGAAATTGCTCAAAGCGTCGGCTGCGGTCGTACGTAAGATTATAGGGAGCACTGTGTGGGATCGAGCACTCTCCCTTCCGTCAATGTATCGCGCCATTTTTGAACACTTCAGAGAGGGCATTCCAAATCCGGGAGCAGTACAGTAACTGTTACTCTATTTCTCCTTGGCGTAGCTAAGACGGAGTCAGAGTGTCGCCTTCATTTTCCTTTCGCCGCCAACTCCTCATTGGTGGAGAAGGGGTCACAAGCGCCAAATTTGACGAAAGGCTTGCGGGAAGCCGCCTCGAGCAGGGCCAGTCTAGGGGCAGGACATACTTTTTTTTAATGCGAAAGCCTTAACTGTCCCATGGAGCGAGCGGACGTTATCAGCTTTGAAACCGCACCAAACGGCACCGTAAATCCTTTCTCCAAGTGAAGGCAGCTCCCAGCTATGAAACCACGTGAAAAGCTAGCCAACGGCACCTAAATTCCCCGATCTCAAAGGAGCGGAGTAAGAGCTGATGGATTTTCGACATCGGTCCCATTGGCTGTCACGAGTCGACGAGGCTCCCATTGGCCGGACACGCAGTGCCGCATACAAAACATCCAACGTCAGAGCGGCGAGGAGAGGCGCCCACACCTATCCGGCAGAGCACGCCGCTCTTCCGTCGACGCAAATACGCTGCAGACGAAATAAGGGAGCGCAAGAATGATGTGTTCGCATTCACAACTTATAAGAAGTGCTTAGGTGTACCTCGAGCCTTTTTAATGCGTGGGCATTTGTTGCTTTGGTCAATTCAGCCGTCTTTGGTTTTGAGAATGGTGATTCGGACTCTAAGCTGGACACTAGTCGATCAAAAAGGCGAGATTTTGTAACCGGCGCCATCGGCCAGCGCCAAGGTCAAGCGCGGCGCAGGCCAACCTCTCAGAAATCTCGCCGTCATTCTAAGAGAGTGTCCAGCCTATACACCTTTCCGAGAAACACTCGAGCCCAAGGGCAAAAAACCGTTTTCGAGCCCAGTCACTGAGCTGGAGGATAGACTCTCACCGGCGTCCCTGATAACCCTAAGAGAATGGGATGTGATTTCGAAAGCCGCAGCCTGCTTAGGCGCAGTTTCAAACACTGCTGGCGGCTAAATGCTCGTGTTTTTCCGATGTATTTTGTGTTTCGTGGAATATGTGTTTTCCCGAGGACATTGACAAAGCATTCTACTACATCTAACAAAACAAAGAAGCAAAGACAAAATTGTAAACTATTTTTGTTGTGTACGCGCGTGACAGAACAAATGCGACTGAACTTTTAGTTGTTGTTCTTTTTACGACAAATGTTGACGGCGCCGCCTGATTAACCGCGTGTGAAACGACGAAGCGCTTAGCTGTCGAAAATAATTTACAACAGAAGATAGCCGAAAGACATGCTTTTTTCACTCTCACAAATAACGTGTCTACCGATCGACAGGACACGGACATACAATTTAGCAAGTTTTAACATTCGAACAATATATTGTACGCACCACACGATGCAGCGGTGTCTAAAAAAAATATTTGAGAAAGATCTCAAATATTACATCCACTGACGACGATAGTCACAATTGACGATCCGACGGAATCCACGATGACTTCGTTTTGGGGCACGTTTTGGGGAGAGCTTCCTTTTTCACACCAGAACCAAGGCGAAGGATAGCTGTTCAGGTTGACTCCAACCTGAACAGCTATCTTTGGCTACGACTGAGAAGGACTCTACGCGGACTATTTCTTGGAGGGGGGGAGAACAATTATTATTGTTCGCAAAATCGCGTCGAGTGCCTTTCGACGTCCCTCCCCTCCTTCGTTTCCCGTGAATGTCGAGCAGAAACGCTTGAATGGCAGGCACTTACCAGCCCTTTTTCTCACAGTGGAAGATGCATCAGAAAAATTAAGTGGACAATTTCAAGAGGGTCCAGAAAACGTCCAATGCAAAACCGCACAACATAGGTAGAAAATCGCGCTGCGCGGGCTTTCACAGCCCAAGCGAGTGGAAGAACATTTCTACCTGATAGAGGGCACGAGAGTCGCAGCAGCTGCATCAGCATCAGCAACATGTCGGTGGCCTAGGAGCATTTTTCGGAAAGGTGTATAGGGCCCTTAACTGGAGTTGAGAGTCCACAGAGTGGTTCCAGCTGGGATCTTTCGCACCGTTCGTTCAGTAGTTACGTCCGCTTTCCATTGCTCTTGCAGGAGACGACGCGGGCGCGAAGACGTGGTGCGCGGTTCTCCGCGCAGGCGCGGTCGTGCACCTCCCAAACCACTCGGAAAACGCTTGCGGGCTCGGTCGTCCGTGGTTGTCGTGTTGTCTGCTAGATTAAGACCATGCAGTGGGTGTGAGAGTTCCAGTTAAGAGTTCTGTGGTCTCTTTGGTTTGGCCCCCTTGCGCATGCAACCTGTTCTAATATACAGGTTTTGATTCGCTTCCAGCTTTCTGAACTGGGCTGTCCATTTTAATTCTACGTGTAGAGCAATGATTTGTCTTCTAATAGCACCTGAAGACGGCAGGCGAAAAGTTTTGTTTAGGGATCTTCTGTCTCTGTTTGGACCTTCGTATTTCCAGAAAGGTACTTTCAACCTCGCGCTTAACGGCAAACAACGAGATCTAGAAAATACTTACGAACTAATGTAGTAATAAACAAAACAAGAAAGTCCCACATCCGAATAACAAACATGGCTGTTAAAGGGCAGCTCTAGCGGCAAGGAATATGATCAAGGCCAAAAATTACATTAAAGTGAAGCAGCGTATTCTACTAAAACCGATTTTAAAGACGGGACCACCTGCTCTTTAGCAGGTGGCAAGCGGGTTAGCTCTTAGTCGAGCAACCCCGGAGGACGCGTACCGCAGCACCACCGTGACGTCACACCGCAGCCGCACCTAACTTGATATCAGTGTAGCCATCCCTCTCCTGCAGATAGTTTTTTGTTGTTGTTGACAGTCTCTATTTAATAAATAAGTACACTTCTTGAAACATGCTAGTTTTACTGCATGGGACCAAAATTTGTTTTCGACATGAGGGAACGGAACCTGAAATTCCAAAGGTTAACCTGTCACGGACTATAAATTTGCATATGGTTTGTTCTCAGGTTTGGGTTTTGGTTCTGGACGTTGGGCTAGTTACATCAGAGAAAACACAAAGTTAGGCATTCAATTTCCGAAAAGTAGGCAAATGTGCACTAGTATAGTTGTTTCTGTACTATGAAACGACATTTGCAACATTCCTTAGTTCAATGATGTTGAATCTGAAGATATACAAAAGAACTGCACTGCACTGCCTTGGCGTCATTCACTTAAAATTTTTTCTGGTGATTGTTACTTTCCGAATGTGTATGTGTCATGTTCGTGTTTTTGGTTTGCATTTCTGCTAGATAGTTATGTCAATATTTGACTATTCTTTCGCTTTGTCTTGAACCTTAGGAAAACGTGAGGTAAAAAACTAAAGATAAAAATGTTCGTGCTTCAAACCTAAAAGAACCTTAAGAACAAAACAAAAACACTAAAAAATGAGTTAATGCGAGTAGTTTGGGGACCATGAAAGCCAACTGACTAAATTTATTTTATTTTTTACTTTACTTTTTTAATGTTTACCACTGAGCACTTTCTAAAGCGGATTTATGCATGGAATTTTTACTTTTCAACGCGACGACGATTAGCCCAATCTGTCTGGTGGCATAACAAAAACTGCGAAAAAAATTGCAATTACTATATTTAGTTATGCTAATTGTTGTCATCTATATTACTTGGGAACTGGATTACATTCCATCAAAAGGGTTCTAAATAAATGGAGCAAATTGCACATCCATTAAACAAGGAGATTCTTTTCTTTTGGCTTGGGGTACAAAACACCTGGTAATAAATATGCCATAAGATGAACTGCACAGAAGGCATCAGTGCAAGTTCCATGTAACATGTACCACAAAATCAATCAAAAGTATATTCTTCCCCACCGCCTCGAATCAATCTTCATTCATCATTACTGCATTGCCGTAAAAATAGGACATTACATTTCGAATTTCAAACGAAACGACGAGGAGACTTATCTGTCTCCTGGCTTTTATGGTAACGGTGAGAAAGGATTGCAGTTAGTATCTATGCAAAAGGTTATCACATTTTAAATTAGCAATCTACATTACATTAAGTAAGACAGGCTGTGAATTCAAGAGTGCTGGAGAATTATGTCCCTTGTGGAAGGAGGCACACGTCGCCAGGTACGCTGGTAATATAAACTAAAAATAAAAGGTTTCTATGGAAGTTCTCAAGAATGTTTGTTTCATCGGCGGTAGGAAACGTCTCTGAACTATTCTACATTCAATACACAACTTAAATGTATGCATAGCACCAGGGGTTTTCCTAGGATTTGAAATCAGGGGGGGGGGGTGTCTAAATTTTTTTGGGGGGGTTAAAGGAGGGGGGGGGGGCATTGCGAATATAGGAGTCGTTGTGAATTAAGGGGGTGCCTTCGAAAAAACGAGGGGGGGTCTAAACCCCCCCTAGGGGGAGTCTGGGGAAATCCCTGCATAGCACTTAGCACCCCAGCCCGAGGGTGCATTTTCCTCTCTACTGTGACTAAATGAATAGAAAACGTCGACATTCACGAGAAATTTTAGAAGTGATATGACAGGTCCTTGGGCCCTATACGACGCTTGTTCAGGATGACACTGGATTACACTCAAAACTGTGTAACCGTTGAATTGGTCAAAATTACCGATTACTAGGGAGCTGAAGGAACACCATCCCCATGATTCCTTGAGTGTGGGCCGGGGAGCCTGGGGGATTTCCGCGACCGGCTAGCACCGAACACATTATTCCGCACCACGGTCCAGCAGTGCCGCTCAGAACTCCGAAAATGACGGAAGCGAACAATGCGGGGAAAATAAACTGGCTCCCTATCCCAAAAACAAAGTCGACAATTCTTTCGGGAAGGGTCCACTTGGAAGAAAGGGTCGGGGGAATCCTCTTCTGAGTCAGCAAGGAGCATCTACGCCTTGCTGGATTTTGCTTATGTACGAAGAAGGGAATGGCAGGCGGGTTTTGCAGGTCCATGTCTCTTTTTGCACAGCCCTAAACTTGTAATGCGTGCGAACAGCCTGACTAAGAATCTTCAAAGCGCCAAAATAGCTAAATGTGGGCTTTGGATCGTGGATTACACTGGATTTTGCATTCTAAAACAGGGTTCCCGAACGCAAGTCTCAAAAGATCACACGTGATCACCGAGAAACCGCCAACCGCGTCTCAACGTGTCATGAACAGAGTCGCTCGTGAATCGCATTCGCAACCGCTTCGCAAACACATCTCAACCGCCAGCGTGAATGTGCCATAAGGCAGGACGGGAGAACTGTTTTTGAGCGCGAGTCGAGAGCACAGCACTATCACTCTGTTTACAGAAGATGCAAAGCACGTGACCCTGTCACGCGGTGACGCCAGTGACTCCAGGCCCCTAGAGAGAGGCTCTGCTCCAGGAAACATTCGTCGATTCTTCTGCTTTGTTTGTGTTGTTTTGTGTTTTCGTTACCGCGGCTTCTCGAATGTGTTTACGGAAGGTGTTTGGTGGGATGGGCGCTCAGTCGGTTTACATCTCCTGGGTCTGATCTCGTGTCACGGAATTTTAACACTGCATTTTATCTTGTTGGATGGTGAAAGCATCTCGTGCGTCGTCGCGGATTGTACTTAGGATTACCACAAAACGTTTGTCGTGGGGACGGGCGAGATGGGCACATAATTTGGGATTCTTCGTTTTAGCGACACAGGTTGTCAGTGCGCGAGGCTGCAAAACTTGATCATGAAAACACGAACTCGCTAGTTTCATGAAGTGATTTGTAAGTTAATGCAAGGCAATTAATAAATATATTATCATTATAATATGTTAGCGTTGATAAATATCACGTGCGCGCATTGAGGTATGTGCGAGGAAATTCTCAAATATGTCAAATTTGATATTTGTATCGTGCAACAGAAGCTTTTGTACAATGCAAGACGTAGAGTGGTATTTCATAGCTTTTAACACATCGTATTCTATATTGTCGCCCAACACCCATAACCGCGTATTGTATCGGGATGAACTATTTCGGTGAGGAATATTATAGATTTTGTTGAGTTTATTGAATCACAATTAGCTTTTGTTGTATTACAATAGCTACAATAAGCATATATTGGTACACCATAGCTCCAATAAACAAGTTCTTATTGGAGTTTTTTACTAGGTGGTACATATACAAATCTGTTTGAAAGATAACGTATGTTTCCCTTTTTTACATTTTACAGTGCGAGTCAGGTGGGCAATGTTATGGATTATGCAACCAATGCCTGCCAGCACGCAACTATCCGGGCCCAATTTGCCGTCAAAGCTCACTGTCATGAATCAAGCCAAAGAAATGAAATGTTTTGAAATAAATAAAACATGACTTTTCAAAGGTAAAAATAGATGGAGGACTTGTTTGTTTTTGTCTTTTGTCTTTTGTTTTGGGGTGAGGGGTACCTTTTCATTGCTCTTTTTATGGGCAAAAAACATACCCCCTTCACTTGCAAAAATCGCTTCGCTTGTGGTAAAAGGGCGATTAAGAGATTAACAAAGTACATACGTGAAATCTAAGAAAGACTTTGGAAATCGTAGTTTTTTCTTATTACCTCGCCTACGTTTTGGGCTTTGCGATAAAACAGACGAATGTGTCAGTTAAAAAGAAAAAAAATATATATATTTAAGAAAATAATTGGTGCTGCATATTGTCAAGCTGAACCTACGTTCATATTTCTGATTAGCAAACAACAAATTGTAGTGATCCGTTAACTCTGCGGCGCTGATCAGCACATTGCAAAGGAAGCTCTCCACGCAGTTCCATGTCCCTCATTTATCCTTAGCTTGAAACTTCAGGTATTGACAACATCAACAGTGCCTCGTCCTCTGTGCTCTCTTCTCTTTGTCCGTGTGGTGTTCGCGCTGTTTTTCAATATCAACAGTGCGATGCATTAAAAGCACAGGACGATGCGCGAAGTGATTACACCACTAAAATATAAGCTTATATTTAAACTCCGTCTAGGCAAAAACAAAACTCACGAAGTTGTGCAACACGCGTTAAGTTAAACGTCACAAGTCATCGCATACGCTTAAAGCGAGCCCATAAAAACTGCGAAAGTCATAGAAACAATTTTGAAGTGGCAAACACAAACTCAGCCATCACGGGAAGGACTTTACTCACTTCACTCCAAGATGTCGAATCTAAATGCAGCTGTCTCTCACTTCGGCGTTATCTTAGTGACGCTTTCCCTGAGTCAATTGCTTCAAGACTCATATCAAATAACTTCCAGTGGCTCTGAGAGAAAACAGCAATCCGTAAGTCGTCGAAAAGACTTTCGCAATTTTTCCACATGCCGCAAGCATTATGTTTTTAACGAAATTAGTGTTAAATTAGAGGTACCCCGACGAGTTTAACACCAAAAGCACGGCGCGAAAGTGCACCATTTTTTGAGCGGCACCATGCCAAAGGTTCAGACGCACTTAAAATTGTCTTGCTTGTTTCGCGTCAACAAACGCATGACTGCGAAAACAAATATTTGTATTTCTTTTTTTTTAATATTGTAACGTATTCAAGACACGCTACCTACTCCTCGCCGGATAGGCCGTTGAGTATCTCTTGCCACGTAGCATATAAGTTAAACAATATTCTCTACGATGATCTCCATTTGCAAAAGCCGGCTGCATTAACGTTGGGAAGCGCTGGTGTTACATTTAACACAGAGTTGAGAAAACGTGTTCTGTTAATATAGTGAAATGTAAAATAAACAAAGCATGATGACGTCTCAAGGTATACATTCAAAAATGAGGCCTCAAATCATTGAGGCGTTTCTCAGAGCACTTTGAAGGTTTCCTAGAGCCACCCACACTCCCTTTCCCTCCCACTCCAACCACTGCTATTTTAATCCTCGTAATCACGAGGTAGTTTTTTTTCTTGTTGTTATATGTTGCGGGCAAAGACCCCGGTTAGGCACCGACGAGCATCCCTATGGCTCTTCTAAACATGGGGTTAGTATAACCTGCTCCGTGCTCACCAGTCGAGTTCAGTCCCAACGCGGGTGCATTACATCGCCACATCGCCACATGGAAACATACAAACATACACCACATCTCCCCCTCACTTGGCTATAATTACTTATCTTGTACGAGGTCCTCATTTCTGACACTTCTTCTGGTATCCGTTTGGTGTCGATCTTGAAATCATAGACAGCTGTGAGTGTGTAGCTTGGCTGATCACCGCACATTGACCTTGGTCGCATAAGAGCGTGTGTTGCCGTGATCGCCGTTCTTCTTTCTCGATCACACATGTTCCTGGACTGAAGCGTTCTTTGGTGACTCCGGGCAAACCAGGTGCTTCCACTTCAAGGCTTCAGTACATAATACGCAAGCTTGGGCGAGTTGGTGATTCATCTTGAGGTAACAGCGCACAAGACAAGAACAAAATGAGGGATACACAAAATGACAAACACAAGCGCTGACTTAAAACTTATTTGTATTCTTCTACTCCCTCTTCTCTTTTGATTTTTCCTTGTTTTCCTTTATAACCGTCTGGTATCTAAACTAGTTTTGAGAAGATGAAGTTGAAGAAGAATACAAAGGAGTTGTAAGCCAGCGCTTGTTTTTATAGCGGAGCTGTTAAGGGCTAGTTTCCCCAGTTTCGTGGCCATGGACAAATAAATCGACACAAAACTGTGGACAGCTACCGCCATTTATGAGCGACACCGGCAACCAGACAATCGGTTTCCCGCTAGTGTGGTTGCGGCGTCGCTCATAGATGGTGGCAACCTTTCCAGCCTTTCCACTCTGGCTGTGTACGGGTACAACTATCTCCAATTGACTCGTACACAGGAGGGTACGCTTGAAACTCTTAGTCGCGCACCATGCGGGTCGTCTCTGGCTTGCCCTAAGTCACCCCTGTGGCCCAACTCCACTTGGCAGCACAGCTCAACTCCATTCGAGATATTGCCGCTGAAATGCTCATCAGTCAGAAACCTCGCCTTCGTGAACCCATGCCCGCCGGCTTATACTCAGTCACCTGGGAGATCCCGCATTCCAGGTTCCAGCAACGCCTCTCCTAAACCTCCGTGGGAGGACACGCTACTTGTAAACATAAAGATACTTCCACAGCCACACGGCCCGCGTACAGTCAATCGCAAGCGGGCGGCTGCAACTCGGCACATCGAAGCCATTACCGTACTGGAAGTGGACCAACAAAACTTACTAATTTACACTGATGCTGCCCGGGTGAATAACGGAGAAATCAATGTTGGCTATTACTCACACACCAATCGGTAAACCTGCGGCAAGGTTTCACCGTACACCCCAAGTTCCACAACTGCAGAGCTCCAAGCAATTCTGTGGGCCATTCAGTCACACTCGCATCACCACGGTAGGCGTATGAACGTATCCACAGACTCATAGAAGGCAGTGCGAGAGTGCGCCCGCCTGACCAGCCGCAATGGAATCGTTCAAGAGCTCCGATCCGCATGTAAATTATTCCACTCCAGTGGGGGCCAAATAACAATAACGTGGATACCCGGCCACGCCGTCATTCCGGGTAACAAGAAGGCGAACACAGCCGCGAGGGATTTATTACTTACCTTTGAACCCTCACAAGGCTGTGTCCGCCCATCCGATCCCAATCCAGCCCAGGTTCCCATGAACCCATTGTATCGCAGGGAGGCCGCTCGTCTCGCCAGAAAGGCGCGACTTGTTGCTCTCCTCCCTCAGGAGGAATGTCCACTCCCGTCTCGACACACTAGAAGGGAGAGGAGCTGCCTCGTAAGCATCATACACAAACGGCACTGACACCAGTGTGGAGAGCCAGATTTCACCGCGCTATTTCCGAGGATGATGTTGGCCCTAGCCCACTTTGAGCCAGTGCAACGTGCCGGCGAAGTGCCCTCACATTATATGAGACTGTCCTAAGCATTCCGTGCACAGGGCTACACACCTCAATCTAATCCCGGCGAGCTATCGCCCCACAAGTTACGCGGAATGGACATGCCCACACTACACAAAGCCACCCGACAACCGAAACAGATTTTCGACTCGCTGCTTGCCTTTTTGGGGACGGCGAGCTCCCCTTGTACATATAACTATCTTTCCTTCTTTTACCTGTCTCTCTGTCCTCTTTGGTCCTATCTTCCCTCCCTACGCCACCGTTCCAGATGAATACAGTTCAAGCGGCACGACGGTCATTTCATTTTCTGTTGATAAAAAAAAAAAAAAACTTTAAAAATACCCTTGGTTTTTACCTTTTCCACTCTGGTTTTCACCAGAGTGGAAAGGCTGATCTTCTCTAGGCGTCGTACTAGAAGTCGTCCTCGAAGGCGATGCCTAGAGGACGACGTCCTCGATCTATGTGTCGTCCTCGAGGTCGTCCTAGAAGTCGTCCTTCAGGCCGTCCTAGATGTCGCCCTTGAGGTCGTCTTAGACGTCGTCCTTGAGCTCGTTCGAGAGGTTGTCCTAGAGGTTGTCCTAGAAATCATCATTGAGATCGTCCTAGACGTCGTCCTCAAGGTCGTCTTAGAATTCGTCTTTGAGGTCGTCCTAGATGCTGTCCTCGAGGTCGTCCTAGGAGTCGTCCTTGAGGTCGTCCAAGACGTCGCTCTCTAGGCGTCGTCCTTGGGGTCGTCCAAGAAGTTGTCCTTGAGGTCGTCCTAGATGTTGTCCTCGAGGTCGTCCTGGAAGTCGTCCTTGAGGTCGTCCTAGACGTCGTTCTCTAGGCGTCGTCCTTGAGGTGTTCCAAGAAGTTGTCCTTGAGGTCGTCCCACTATAGCACAGCTCCCTTGGCTTTCACCAGAGTGGAAAAGCTGAAAGTTTTTATCTCTCTTTGTGTGTCACTCGTCTTGTCAATACTTCAGCTTGGGCGAGTTGGTGAATCATGCTAACACTTCACAGCGCACGAAACAACACACTATAATCCACACAAAGAAATAACTTGCAATGGAAAGGAGCTGAGCTAGCTGGTTGCACATACTTAGATTGTGGAACCAGCTGAACTCCCCTCTCTCCCCACATTTTTTTCTGTAAGTTCAGCTGGTTCCACAATCTAAGTAAAAATAAATAACACTCACGCAGCGCTGAGCGTCAACTCTGGTATATATTAAACATAATCTTCATTATCTTTTACTATTACGCAATAAAAAAAAATCATTGCTTATCTTTTATTTTTTGTGTGCGTAAAAATAAAATATAATTAAGGTGATGTATAATATATGCCAGAGTTGACAGTCAGCGCTGCGTGAGTGTTATTTCTTTGTGCGTATGTATTTTTATAGTGTATCGTTTTTGTGCGCTTTGAAGTGTTACCTTGTTCTCTCCTTGTCTTGTGTTGCCTCGCCCTGGGGGCCCCGAAGGGTCCAAACCTACCCCGGGCTCGGCTCAACCACCAGGATGCCCTTTTCCCTGGACACATGCTCGCTACGCACAGCCAGACGTGGGTGGGTCTTACCCACTTTTTACTCAGGGTTCGTAATGTAGCCAATGTGGCTGGGGTCCGTGGTGACGCTACTCACCAAGCACCTAGCACCTAAGGTGCAGGCACACCCTGCGGGGCTCGGGGTTCATGGAGACGCCACTCTCCAAACACCTGCTTTCACAGGTGCCCCCTGCGGGTCTTTTCAAAAAAAGGATCCAAAAAAGTACACAAATCACAATTGTGAGCATCGAAATTCGCTTTGCTGTAGCTGCGAATTTTGAGCTACGTTTGCGAAGCGGTTGCGAATGCGGTTCGGGATCGACCCAGTTTAGACACACAGATACGATGTTCGCAGTTTCTCGGCGAGCACGCGTGATCTTTTCAGACTTGCTTTTGGCAACCTTACTTTATAATCACAAATCCAGTTTAATCCATGTTAGAAAGTCAAAATGTAGCTATTTTGGTGCTGAATGGTTTTCTTCAGGATGTTTACACGCACCACGAGTTCAGCCCGCGAAAAAAAAAGACATTGCCCCACAAAACCCGCCTGCGATTCCCTCGACCTAGCACACAAACAAAGCTCAGCAAGGCCCGCCCTGGTGACTTAGAAGATGATGCCCCGACCCTTTCTTCGAAGTGGACCTTTCCCGCATCAATAGCTGACCTTGTTTTTTTTATAAGGGGCTATCTTTCTCCCCGCCTTGTTTGCTCTTATCATTTAGTAGTAGTGAGCGTCACCGGTGGACCGCGGTGCTGTTAGCGTGTTCGGTGCTAGCGGACGCGGCTTCGCTGGTGGCATACTCTCCTCTCGTCACTCACACGTCAATCGAGTCTCCGTTTAGTTTGACATTAAGCTCAAATAAATACCTTCGCATCGTCTGTTACGTACACTTTATTTCTTGAATAGGTTCTCTTTGTTCCTTTTGGTAGCAGAAAATTAACGCTACAGTTCAAGCTATCGCAGGTTCCCTGCCAGCTCCACCGTAGTGTGTTCGCTATGCAGATTGGCTCACGCCGTTTCTATCGGCCTTCCTGTCGGTCATGCACGGTGCCAAAAGCTTTTAGTAGTTCACTCGACTGCATTAGTGGGTACAAGAGCTGTCATTTCAGTTGATCGGGGCCGGGTTTCAATGTTCTACTGGCAAAAACTAACAAGGAAGGGCCCGAACCAAATCAACGATGCGAAGTTCATTAAAATTACTAGTCAATTATTTTTGCGGAGAATTCAAGTGAAAAACGTGAACATATTTTTTCTTTTTGGATGTGTGTGCGGCCATCTTAGGACTACAGCGCCTTGGGCGCTTCACCAGCGACAGACGCCATCTTGTTTTGAAAGTCACCGACGTCACGTCAGCGTCACGTTGCGATTGGTTGCCGCTTCGTGGTTCGCAAAAGCGGTTGGAAGCAATCGGTCCCAAATCAGTTGGCCAAAACGGGCTTCAACCGCTCGATCCCATCCGTTTTTCGGTTCAGAATGCTCGGATCCGCTTCCAAAGTGAACGCGCCATCAAGTTGCAACCCCACCGTGGATGCCGTTTTGATTCTTTTATCACGGTTTCTAACGCCCTTCCTATGTATTCTACAGGTTTAATCTTAATGTCAAATTAAAGGAATGTTTTCAAATATACATTAATATCTCAATATTCAGAATATTTTTGGTTTTTAGATAATTATTCAGCTGCTATTATGCCACATTCTCTGTGGTATTCTAACAGTCACATTGGACTTTTGTTCTCTTAAGTTATAAGCCCAATCGTTGACGACAATTCAAGTGAACGCTCGGTTAGATATAACTAAATAAAAAGGTAAGCAACGAACTGCACACTTAAATAACGAGTGCGAGTAGGTCCGAATTGCCTTTGTCGGTCCCGTGACATCCCCGCGACCATAGCGCCCTCTATTTTCACGTGTCAAAAGCTTGGGTTCGTTTCCTTGTATTTTGACCTGTTTCGGGAATGTTGATCGCTTCTCTATATTTTAATTCTTCTGACCAACTGTGGCATAATGACCGCCGAAACCGCTGAAGGACGTCAACCAACGTCGCTAGTACGTACAGATGAGGAGCGCTTGGCACGTTGCAGAATATGGAATTGTTAACCATCGAAGGTACCGGCCGGGAACAGCTTGTCCGAATCATATATCCCAATCCGGATGGCTAGTCGTATATTCGCATGGGCCAGAGTTGGCCAGGGCAAAGCGGCCAAGCTTCCGCGGCCAGTAGCGCCCGCAGTGGCAGCAACGGCTGAGATTTTGCCGCAGTGGAAAATCAATGCATTGACGCAAGGCTGCTGACGGCATGCGTGAAAGTCTGTTCCTGGTTTCATTCTCGACCCCCGGGCATCGACACCGCGAATGCGACATTTGTGTTCGCCCCGACTCAGTTTTTGAAAACAAGCTGTCAAGTTGGCTGGTCCTGTTTTTTTCCGTTCATCAGGAGCATTTGCCTTGCTGTGTGTGCTTCTTTACGTGGGTTCGACGGCAGTTCGCACCCCGTAGATATACGGTTGAGGCGAAGCTTTGGATATAAGTTTGGTTACTCCGTGTGTCTAGACACTTCGTTGATTTAAACGCACGGAGTATAACCGACAAAGTGCTTCGTCGGCACCGTTTAACTTTTCTCGTTATCCTCTGTCTAGTCTAGCGAATTCCAACGGCCCTCCTGCCGAAAGTTCAAGTGACATGACACCGTTTTTTTTTCGTTTTTTCTTCCTCGTCTTTGTTTACTTTATATATACTTTTCTGCATTAAACGGGACATACTTTTAAAACGCACAGAAAATCCTATAAGATATAAAAGCACCAACAAAGAAGAGGACAAAAAAGGAAGGCGAACAGGACGAGCGCTTACTCTCAAATTAAACATTTATTTAAAAACAGCTAAAGCAAACAACCTCCGAGAAAATACACTGAATCACTCAGTGGCGTCACTCATCACCGCGCGTCAATAAAATCACTCTCTTTTTGATGCGGAAAAATTGACGGCTGGCTGACGTAGCCTTCAGTGCCCTCTTTTTTTTATAGCATGCGCTTCAAGCACTTCCCTCGCAGCTTTTTCACGAGCCCTCCCTCCGATTGTAGTATTTTGAAAGTTGGGGTGGCACAGACAGTCTCTGCAATGAAGAATCAAGTGTCCTCCAGGTGTTGAGCGCAAAGCCAGGTCATGCTCGCGCATCCTCTCATTTACGCACCGTCCTGTCTGACAATGTACACCCTACCCCATGTAAGCGGTATTGTATACATCACTCCCACGTTACAATCTACAAATCTTTTGGCATGATTGGCGGTGCAGAAGCGCGCGTCATTTTTTTTTCTGAATCCGCGGGCATATTGGGCCACCTTACATGGCGCCGAAAACGCAAGCGGCACATCAAATATTGTTGCAACATTTTTTAAGTTATGTGAAATTTTGTGCAAGTAGGGGATGACCTGAGGTCTCGTTTGTGTTTTTTTCTTTTTTACCCTGACACTTGCCCTTGAGCTTTTTCAGCAGCGTCTCGGCAACCCCAAGCAAAAGTGAAGTTGGATAACCCGCATCTCTAAGTCGATTAACCTGCAGGCTGAAGCTGTCACGCATAACATGGTGGCATGACTTCTGAAGCGCCGCCTGGAGACAAGACGAAGCAATACCCTTTTTACTAATTTGGAATGTGCCGAATCGTAGGCGAGGATTCCCTGTTTGGAGCGCGGGTGGTACCTCCAACACACAGGGTTTCCCGTGAACTGAAGTTTCAAGTCTAGAAACTGGAGAAACTGGCCGTCCGGGAGTTCGTGAGTGAACTTTAAGCCAGTTAAGTTGTCATGAAACAGTTTTAACACACTCTCAACAACCTGGCGCATCAAAAGTTTGTCAGAACGTTGCCATAGCACCAGATAGTCGTCCACATACCGGACAACCTTACACATTTGTTTCCCTTCCAAGCCAATCTAAACATTTCGGACGAACTTGGCTAAGAAAATGTCCCAAAGGACAGCCCTATTGAAAAATAATTTTAACCGGAATGTCATTTCCAGTAAAAGTCTATTTTACTGGATTATGGGACTGTTTTGACTTACAGTAAAGCCGCAGTTTACCGGAATGTTACCAGATATTTTACCAGAATGTCACCGGATTTTTACCGGAAGTATATTTCCAGTAAAAATCTATTTTACTGAAATATGGGACTCTTTTCACTTCCACTAAAACCAGAATTTTAACAGCAGATCACCAGATTGGCCGGAATTTACCGTGTTTTTCTTTCTTTTTTCGGGCATCAACGGAAGGCACTTAGGAGGAAGCCGGTGAACCGTGGTTGGTGTATGTTTACCAGATGCTGGACGGTTCGCTAACAATTAAAGTGGTTAGTTCATATAGACCTGAAGGTTCTATATATTTATTTAACAGGGTCGATACCAGTGAAACAATTTGCAGAGCTGTAGACAAAAGCAATCAGACCAAATGGGAACAACCAAGTCCTTTCCCGCAAAAAGATATCTTTCATGGTACTCACAATGCCGCTGGGTAAATTCCTAGACGCACGGTAGTTCAACTAATAAAACCTTGAAGGTGCACCACACAGCTCACACGTATACTGTCAGCAGCACGTTTAGCGAAAACCACGACCGCGCTGAGCGAACATCCGCCACCGTTGAGAAATCCCGGGCACACTCACGATGTCGTTCCTGATGCCGTCGCCGCGGGTGCACCAGGCGTCAGTAGCGTGCTTCGCGAAAACCACGACCGCGCTGAGCGAACATCCGCCACCGTTGAGAAATTCCGGGCACACTCACGATGTCGTCCCTGATGCCGTCGCCGCGGGTGCACCAGGCGTCAGTAGCGCGCTTCGCGAAAACCACGAACGCGCAAAACGAACATCCGCCGACGTTGAGAAATCTTGTGCAGTCTTTTTCGCTCGCTGGATGCTTCTGAAGCCGGACGGACAGTGGCGTAAGAAACAGGTCACTGAAAAATATATTCCTTCCATCTGCACACCCACCTGCTTTGGAAGAAACAGGCCGCACACATGGAACGAGAAGCCGACACTGAGCGTTCGTTCCTGGCCCGCCGTTGCTCGTTGACGGACAAAGAAACCGGCTTTCGTAAAAAAAAAAGTCAGCAAAACGACCCTCTTCCATTTTCCCCACGAACCCAATGCGATGGAGAGAGAGTGCGTGGGGACTCGTCCTTGGTGCGAGGCACCATAATTGCACACCAAGTCCCCGGCCCGTCTCGGCTTCCCCCTCCCCGTACGAAAATGTCAGATCGGAGCGGTTCCAGTTCAGATCCGCGCGGTTGTAAACTTGTGGACAGTTCCGATCCGCTGGATTCTGGGTGTAACCAGTCGGATCCAGTGAGACGCAACGCACTGGAATCGCACGGTGATGGGTGGATCCGATCCGCTCCCCTTGTTCCAGTAAGGTCTGCTCCCAGCCAGCGGGCGCGCACACACGTGACTTGAGGAGGGGAGAGAGGGGTGGGGGGAGGGGGGCAGGGGTCGGCGGGCAACTTCCTCGCAGGTCACGTGTTAGGGACAGGCGCATCCGCTCCGGAGGCGCTGCGAGCGGGCGTTCTCCGCGCGCGCGCCTCGCTTTGTCTGTTGCAATCGGCGCCGCGCAACGCTCCGAGAGTTTAGTCAGTTTAGTTTGTTCTGCGCTCTCGTCGGACTGTCGGTCGGTGCTCGCCCGGCGGCGACGTTCGCGCTGCGGGCGCGCGGATACAATACTTGGACAACTCGGATACCGCTTGCCCGCCGGAACTTCCCGATGCACTCAACACTGGATACTGTGCTTGTGCGTGCTGTGTGTATGTTCCGTGCACCGTGTTTGGTGACGACGCGCGCCTTGCATTGTCTGTTGCAGTCGGGGGCAGCGCTTCGAGAGTTTAGGTTTCTCTCCGCTCCCGTCTGACTGTCGGCCGGAGCTCGCCCGGCGGCGACGTTCGCGCTGCGGGCTCACGGATACTGACGCGCCTATCGTTGCCCTGGATGGATACTCACTGACCTCGGCTTCGAATCTTTATATAGTGTGAAGCTGCCGACCCATTGCACTTTTGCTCGGCATCTGGATGCTCTGGTGTGCTTGGTGACAATACTTGGAAAACTCGGATACCGCTTGCCCGCCAAAACTTCCCGAGACACTCAACACTGGATACTGTGCTTGTGCGTGCAGTGTGTGTTCCGTGCACCGTGTTTGGTGACGACGCGCCGACGCTTGGAAGACCGTGTGCGCCGCCGGAATTACCGCTGCGCTCACCACTGGACTCTACAAAAGTATTTCGCGTGATGCCCTTAGCCGTTACAAGCGAGAGATCGTCGCGATTTCAGACCCAGTCCGCCTGGGTCTGAAATCGCAACGATCTCTTGGTTGTAACGGCTAAGCGCATAGCACGAAATTCTTTTGTAGAGTCCAGTGGTGAGCGCAGCGGGAATTTCAGCGGTTCACCGCCTGGGTCTAAAATTAGGGCTGGAAATGCGTGGTTCCAGGCTGGATACAAACTGGTGCCCCAATTTTGGGTCTAGGCGGTACCGGCATTTTTCATTCCGGCCTGTATCTGACATTTTTGTACGGGTCCCCTCGCGTCGGCTTCGAGTGAAGGTCGGTAAACAGAGAAGCGAGTCACCCGTTTCGGGTAAGATTTCTAGGAAATCTGGGCCGTCTGGTATATGAAAGTGGCTGCCGGTGACATTCCAGCGAAATTTGTTTGCCGGCAAATAATCTACCAAAGACATGGTAAACTGGTTTTGGATGAAGACGGGTGAAAGTGGCCACCTTTTTGGATCGTCAAAACAGTTCACTGTTTGGTCGAGTGGTCTCGTACCTGCTCTGGCCTAGACTTTTGCCTGTCGCAAATATCAAGTTGCTGGTGATCGCTGCCCACCTTTTTGTATCGTCAAAACAGTTCGCTGCACGCACTTCTTGCAGAATCGCAACGTCGTTTCGAGATAAAGCACGCACTCACGAGAATGCCGCTGCATTGGCGGCCGCCATTATAAACTCTGTCCCCCTGCTCGTCTTGGCCTCCTTGACTTTAGCAGTTCCCCTTGCGTTGGTTTCCAGTGACGTTCGGTGTCCGGCAAACGAGAGTGGCTTCCGGTAGGATTCCAGCGGTGGGTAATCGAAAGTGGTTCTGGTAAACTTCTAGCGAAAGTGGCTACGCTGGTTTCTGGAGAAAATGAGTGGAAATTAACCCGTTTCCGCCGAATGTCACTGGGCGTTTTTGCCGGATTTTAACCGTAGGTGGCTCCGGTAAAAGGTCCAGCGAACTCTGGTTACTGAAAGTAACGGCCGGTAATATTTCCAACAAAAAACTGGTAAACTACGCTGGTTTCCGGTGAAAATGAGTGGAAATTAACCCGTTTCCACCGAATGTCACTGGAAGTTTTTGCCGGATTTTTCAATAGGGAGGGGCGACGCAAGATCCAATACAAATACCTTCTTTTTGCACATAATAACCGCCCTCAAAAAGAATGAAGGTGAACTGCAGGGAAAACTTCAGAAGTACCATAAAACCATCCAACCCTACACCACAAGAGTTTTGGAAGCCGAAAACACCATTTTCCTCAATGCTCTCACGTACAGCAACAGCTCCTCGTGAGGTACCGAGTAAGAAAGATCTTCTACGTCAACAGAGAACGCTACAACGTCCCCCGTAATGTCCCTCTCAAGAAACTCCACTATGGTCTGCGATGTTTTTTACCGGAAAAGGATCGTTCAGCTCCAGAGTGCTCAGGTGTTTCTGCAAAAATAGGCTGACTTGTTTCTGCCATGATCCACTCTCTGTGAGAATAGAGTGCATAGGCGTGCCCGGCTTGTGACTTTTTGCAGAGAAGAACACATCAAGGTACCCTGTCTTACATTGCCTGACGCTTTTTTTGCAACGTAGACAATTGGAGACCACTGATCAACTTGAGAGCGGCACTCTTAACTTTTTTGGGGTTGAGGGTGTCAGTCTAAAGTTATTTTCAATAGCGTCCCAAGACTTGGCCAGCCGAGTGCAGCTGTAGCCTCCACCGTGGTAAGGAGAAACTGGCGCCACAGGGCGCTAGTGGCAGAAAGGCGAACATACGTACGGTCGGAGATTAAAATTTGTCTCGAAAGACTGCCAGATGGCGCCACCACTGTCGTTGGCGTGCGCCCTCCTCGCCTCCTCCTCCTCCTCCCTCTCCTCTTTTTTTTTTCTGGTTTGTTTGCTAGACCGGTGTCGCGCCGGCCGCTGCGAGCGGCCAGCACGACACCGGTCTCGCACACGAGCCGCGCGCGATACGCTTCGCAACAACTGCGCTTGCGTGATATTACCAGCGCAATAAAACAGAAACAGCACGTTCATTGAAATGTATTTTTTATTGAACACCATTCAAATGAGTTGCGGCATTTCAAACACGTATCTACGAACTCCGTTGGCAGTCCACCGCCCTCCGAGGGGAACCAAGAACTGTTGTAGGGTAGGCAGTAAACGCAGTAACAGTTGTCAAATACGTAGAACAAAATTAATTACTTTAATGTACAAACTAAGAGAAAAGCACTTATCATCGAATTATCTAAATGGCTCTATAAACAACTCCCACAAACAAAAATTCTGAATACCCAAACAAACAAATCAACACCGCAATAAAGCAAAAGGCTTGCAGGTGAGCTGCATAAGAATAAACGATAAATAAACCATAAACAAACTCGATAATAGGCAATGCAATTAAGAAAGAAAGAAAACAACTACTTTTTTGGGGCGACTACATCTCTGACTGTAGGTGCTTTTCGGTGCTCTATCCTAAGATATAAAAACGAAGCTGTCAAATTAACTGAAGATTGCTCTGACAGCAACTCACCTGGACGAACAAGTCCTTGCAGCAACGGATTCGCAACAAGAACGGTGGGGCACGCGTTTTTCCACAAACGAATCTTCCTACAGCATGCAAACGCGGTAGCGCCGAAGTGCTCGCTGCACAAACGACGCTGGTGCAGCTTGCTCGTCGGCAAGCCGGGCAGGCTTCCAAAGTCCTGACGATTTGCATACTCAATCCATTTCGATGCTCTAATGGAAAGATCGAGTTTTGAACGCTGACAAAAAAAGTTTGATATAGAGGTTCACCTGTCGTTTGTTGGAAACCGGAAGAATGAGCACTCCGAGTTCTTTTGAAGAATTGTAACACCATTTCGCCGCGCTGTAGACTCCGTAATACGCCGTCATGAGGCACGCAACACACTCGGCAGAATCTCTGTCAAATTAAAGACGAACGTCTCTAATTATTATCAGCGCGCAGCAGCGTTGCACTGTACAGCCGTAAAATCCGCACTTTCGATTTCAGCACGCGCGGAACGGTCACAAAACTTGGAGTGACGAGCGAGCGCAAACTAAACAAAAATGACAAAGACGGTCGTTTCCCCTCGCTCTTACTGATTGGTCGGAAGAGCCCAGAGTGCTTCGCTTTCGGTAGCGAAGATCATATACACGTCTCCAGCGCTCAAAATCATAGCGGCGAATACTAGCATAGCAGTCTGGTCGGAGTCGGCTGGGTAGACCTACGAATCTGCTCTTTGGATGGACGTACGAGAGAGAAGCCAGCGACGCGGCGCCCCTATCGGCCCAACCGGGAACTCCGTTAGCTGCATTCGGCTGACTTGGCCTCTAACATGTCTTTCGGGAGCACGACAAAACCTCCGTCTTTATCGGCCTGTAGTAAGCCAAGATTTTGACGTTAAAACACGCTACTACATTATTTAGCATGTTTCCACTAGGGACTGATGGAATTTTTGGCACACATCGCAACAAACAATCCACCCCCTCCGAAAACACACCTGTCCCTCTCCTCCGCCGGTGCCTTCTCAGACACACCTCGCTCCACAGCCAGAAGTTCGTGTGCCCTCATACGTGGTTCTACACTATACTTAGGTCCTTTTTTCAATGTGTACTCGTAACGGCCTTGGGCACCTGAGCATCTCCCTAAATTGTCAGCCCCCCTTCACGTACGCGTAAAAGCAAGCCAGACTGGAAAGGCTGCCGCCATCTATGAGCGACGGCGGCAACCAGATATATGGCTTGCCGCCGTCGCTCTTAGATGGCGGTAGGTGTCTTCATTTCTTTGCGGGGGACAGGATCTCGGGTAAACTAGCCCTTAACAGCTCCGCTGTAAAAGACACACAATCAAACGGCCAGCGGCGCGCCCACCGGGCACTGCCTTTGAAGGAAAAAGCCAGCCTCAAAATTAAGAACCACAATAATCATTATCATCATCATTTACGGCCTGATAGCCGAGACCTCCCCGACGATAGATGGCTCTTTCAAGCCCCCCACTTCAATGGGGAAATGTCACGGCTGCGGCGCGTCCAGCCATTCGACCCAGAAAACATATCCACGCCGATGCTATTGTATTTTCCAGAAGTGGAATGTATTCGCCCTAGTAAAGTATTTGGCCACATGTTGGACTAATAGAAATCCCGATCTAGTAATAACAAAATCCTACATGAGAGAACTTACTGTTATTAGTACTTTCTGTAGAAGCACATCTCCTTATTCCTTTTTATTAAAGCACGACAAAGACCCCCCCCCCCCCCCAATCCCTCGCATCTCTTTCGAAATAAAACGGGGGGAGGGGGGGGGGGGAGGATAGGGAGAACGGCGGGGGTCTTTGTCGTGGCTAGATGAGGTCAGTGCATAACGCAATCGTCTATGCCGCGGCAAACCCAGAACTTAACGACCCGCACACAGGAAAGGAGGGACTTTCGACAGCTCGAGCAGTCAAAACATTGCTCATCGCGTTGGCATTCGAATCCTTCTAGTATCTTGGCATCTTTTTTTAGTTGTTTAGGGATAAAAAAAAATGTCCAACGTTCGTGTAATATAGACGAATGATGCATGGGCAGAGAGAGCGAGTTTCACGAGAACAAAAAAAAAAACACATCTCAATAGGATTAGCTTTGGAAAACCTATAATTGAGTACTTGTAATTATTTACAAAAAAATATCAATTAAATTATAGCGAAGTTTACCACAAAGAATAGTAATTGAAGCGTTAAAAATTAACAATAAAATGTAATTGATTAACAGTAATCAGTTACTTGTAACTGGTTACGTAAAAGTTTGTATTAAAGGGGTACTCCGAAGGTTTTTTCCTTGACTCCGATTTGCTTGAAAGTTTGCTAAACTCACCAAAAAACATCGCTAAAATAGAATTCCAAATATTAGGTCAAAAGATTCTTTTTTTCGCGGAGTTATTAAATTTACAGTTTTGGTTCTCACCGTGTTTTCAAAACTGAAAGTCTCTTCTAGCATCAATGAAAAAGTGACGTCAGTGGAAGGCAGGGGTTTACTCTTTGGATTGTAGAATTTGTTCCCAACTGATTTAAAGCAGTTTCATGGTGTCAAATGAATGCTTTGGAAGCTGGCTTCAGTACCCGCGCTCCAGCACGAAACAAATGATTGGAATATTCTATTTTTTAGACTGCTTGCTCGACTGGCAAGCCTGCCTACCACTGACGTCACGGCACTGAAAAGTGCGGGTATATTGGAATGTTGGTTTTTGCATCATTTTCATTTGCCGATTTCACAAGAACTATTATGAATTCCGCGATACTAAATAGCATACCGGAAAGGGTAAAGGCTGGGGAGTCAGAAAATGTAGTTAGTTGAGGTAGCTCAAAACACCTGTGGAGTAAACCTTTAAATGCGCAAGATAGTGTATGTCGTGGTTGCTTAATCTCTCCCAGTTTGAATCAGTTTTGAATTTTTATGATCAAACGATGCGCCGCACTGTACAGATTATCATAAACACTCGCTCTTCAAGAGCTACCAAAGGGCACTTTCATCGAAGTTGCGATGACGCTAAAACAATCAGTTCGAATTTTGTCTGTGTTTGAATGATCAACACTTCCTACCTACCAGTTCCAGTATTACAGTGTGGCTAAGTAAATTATCATCATGGTTAAAAGCTAATCAGCTCGGTCGTGACAGTAGAAAGCCAAACATGTGTTATTTACATAAAGAAATAGGCCAATTGTGTGATCTAAACATTTATTTGAAGGGTCGAAAATAGAAGGCGTGAAACACACATAGGTTCCATGGCCTGTTGTTCGAAGAAACACTCAGTTTGACCGCACATAAAAAGCAATAAAGTTGATATTTCTAGGGCGATATGAAGACTGGTTACATGCGGACACGTATTACCGAAGTGATTAAAACTACATCACTTATTTAATCTCCTCTAGAATTCTGTATGCTTGCGCGGGGAGCATCTACACAAACGAATAACAACAAATGATTTATTCTACAAAATAGGTGCATATTATTAGCGCATATTATGAGCGCATATTATTAACAACAGAATAAATCAGGATTTTTTTTTTATTATCAGTCCTTGGTTTAATACCAATTAGACTTAAGAAATCACTTTTTTTTTCATACCTACAGTAAAACTCGGGGGGGGGGGGGGGGATAGAGTTTAAAATGCAACCATTATATAAAAAAGAAAATTAAGTTGTTGCTAACTATGGTAGGCAACCACATGCATATCTCGTGCCAGATATACTTAACAAACATCCTATCATAGCCAAAACGGCACAAGACTACCTTTCCTTTTTATATTCAAAGAAACACAGTTTAATATTTAATACATTTCTCGTGAGATGCAGTTATTAATTGTCCATGTTAATCTGTTTTAAAAGGTGTGATTGTTTTTTTGTATTTTTGCGCGGTTTGTAATGGCAGCTTTAATTAGTTTTGTTCCTTTTGTTTCCGACTGCTTAAACCAGGGGCTTGGACCTCGTCAGAGGGCTACCTGCCTTCTTATTCCCCACCCCCCAGACTCGTTTCGTCTAAAATAATGCCTACACACTTACATACAAGAGACACGTAAAGTGTAAAAGTAAAGTGCCCCCTATCCGTTCTCCACCTATAGACCAAGTATGCTTCGACCAGATGCTTCATCGTCCCCTGATTTAAACGGGTGAAGCCTACAGGCATGCCTCCCCTTAAAGGGGAGGCGTGCCTTTCAAAACTGCGCGGAGACCCTGACCCGCCTCCTAAGAATCAAGTCTGCACTTGCGATGTGGATTCATGGCCGCTCCATAAGGGCACGAGAATGCCTCGGCGAACTGCGCTGACTGCCGGAGAGGAACACGGCAGGCCTCCTTGAGGACTTCGCTGGCACCTGTCATGCAGAGAAGGCTCCAGGTGGCGACGAAGAAGAGCTGTTTAGCAGAGAGTTTTCCCGAGCCTCGTTGTAAGGTCGATTCGGCCGCTCGGTCAACTTGACGCAACATCACTGAATGCCATGAATAGTCGTAAATCCAGCTGGTCAGCAAGGTCCCCACTGCGAGCCCCAAGGTCCCGTAATTCCAGGCACGCGGAAATTTGGGGGAGAAGATGGGCGGCGTCGTGAGCAAGCGCTTGACAGCGACGGCTTTCAGGATGCCCATAGACCAGAGCCGGGACGCCTCCAGATTCACAGGAAACGGCGCGTTCATGACGTCTCCCGGACGAGCGAACGCGCCGGCGTGCCACGTGACGCGCGCCCCGAGCGCCGTGGTGTACGTCGTCAGAAAGTTCGCCGTTACATCTATGTCAGGAATAAAACCGTGTTCGACGTTCAGCTCACTCCAGGAAGGCACATTCTTAGCGGTGCCGAAGATGAACTTCAGGGCCTTCCAGCTCTGGTGGATGACCGGACGCGTCCAGGAACTATTTCTGAGGACGGTCCTGGACACGACGTCCCTGAAGGTTTTCCTAGTATTCTCGAGGACATCCTTGAGGTACGGGTACGTGCCCTCCTCCCACAAGTCATCGGCTGTCGTCCTCCAGAGGGCGTTGGGCATAATCCAGCCCAGGCTGTGACCGCATGACCTGAGGGCCTCGCTGGTTGGAGAGGTTCTGCGACTCAAGGCGTCCAGAAGAGCCCGGTGCAGGGATAGGGATGTGGCCGGTGCGAAGAGCCAGATGACGAAGGCAGCGACCAGGAGTCGGAAACGCTTCAGGGTGCCCGGCTTGCGTCGCTCTACTTTGTCGAGTAGTTCAAATACGGGATCAAGTTGGTAGTAGACGTCATTGGGTGTCATCTGGAATCAAAGTTTTTCAGGTCATCAGACGGACAAAGGGAGAAACAAAACAGTTCATTAAATTGCAGAATAAAATCGAAAATCTGGTGTATAAAAATGCAAAAAAATATTCGCGTAAAAACTAAAATGCGCGTGTTGTAAATTTATGGTTATGTCCGAATCGCACTAGAGCGACAAACAGAAACAACCGTCTTTCTTTGCGGACTCGGGTTTCTATGGCACAAAATTGCCCTTTTCTTTTTCCTTCTTCTTCCTGTGTGCACAGGAAGAAGAAGGAAGAAGGAAAGGGCAATGTTTTGCCATAGAAACCTTAGAAACAACCGGCCGCGACCTACGGTCAAACCACATTGTTTCGCAATTTGACAGGTTTTGCTCGAAGACGAGAATGATGCACGGGAGATATCTTTGGCAGGCTGCAATCACTCGTGCTTACTTCACTAGCACCGAACGAATAAACGCCTGCCAAAGGTAGCATCGCGAGCATGCTGCATGTGTTTTTGGCTTGTCCATGTCGGTTGTTCTTGTTTGTCGCTCAAGTGGAACTTAGGGATTATCACTATACGACCAACCCAACAACAGTACCGACGATCGAACCTTACATTGCAGAAAGTATAGTGCAAACTGCACTGCTGATTGCCGCATTTTGGCGTATTTGGCTAGAACAAGCTTAAAAGCCGTGAATTATGTTTTTGATTTAATATAGCAAAATGCGCAAAACGTGTTGTCTGCAAACAATGCAAGTTGTTTTTGGCAATTAACTGCAGGGAACAGTACCGTGGCAGTATAACCTAAATATGCTAGATTCTGTTGACAAATCTATTGGAAAGTTGTCCTTCATTTTTTTTTTTTTGTTTTTAGAATGAAAAGTAATGACAGTACTTAGCAATTATCTTGCATCTCAGGGTAATCCCCCTTTTGCTAATTTGGCATTCGAGAATACGCGGCCTAAAGTTCCATGATAAGAGCTTCCTACATGTAGCGACATCCTTTGAAGCGCCAAATGCGTGACGGTGTAAGTTTTAATAAACGAGTGGCGGCGCACAGCAGAAGACTGAACTGAATTATGCCATTTTGTTCCAGCGGAATGTGCTTTGTCATTTGTATCGTTTTCCGTTTCCTGTAAAGAAAGTATCGTGCGACATTAACGTGGCTCAGAGCCGTCTAATGGGAGAGTTTGGTGACTCATTAGTTTGAATAGGCGAGCATCTCGTGACAAAGCAGACGCCGCGAAACAAACCCTTTTGGTGGTCGTGAGCTCTAAAAATGCGACTTAAATAATTTAAGCCTATTTAGCGTCGCTAGAGTAAAATAGCATGTCTCTTGGTGACTGAACACTTTGCACATGTGAGGTTTACACACTTATACATATGCTCAGCGGAAATATAAGCGAACGTGAACTTCACACCAGAGCAAAATGCGTAGTTACGATCATTGTTGCTGATTCGCTATTGACGCCATTGACCCCAAGACGCCAAGATTGAACGCTTCTATTTCACGCTTTAAATGTTGTTTCCTATATTGGGACGTTTCTGTCTGCTGATTGCTCGACGCTGTGTGGCACACTTAGTTTACGCTCTAACCGCGGGGAGAATATTCGAGGCTGGCGGCGTCCTCTGCTCCGCCCTTGGGCCAAACTCTCCCAATATACGGCTCTGACTAGGCTAAAAGACGAGCACCCTCTACGCAAAAACTCACGTTACATAAGTCTGCCTCATTAAGACGTCGATACCGAGATGCAGCTATTCAAACATCAACTTTGCCCAATTGTAAAATATATTTTGTCCTGAAGTTAAAAAACAAAACAAAAATAAACCACTTGCTCGGTCGTGTTGACAAAGAACAGGGACCACTGAATTTGTATGTTGTAAGGGTGAGGGATAGCGGTTAAAATGAAAAAGCAGTGAGTCATTCAAAGCCTTCACAGTGCTGGGAAAACCGACGGCTCTTTCCAGTGTTGAAACTAAAGGCTCGTTCACAAAGCTGCGTCGACCACGTTGCGCTGAGTTGCGTTGTGCAGCGCAGCGCTTTCCCATTGGCTCGTCAAAAGGTCGCCATAGCAACCGCTCGATGCAAGCAGTTTTAACGCAATGAAACAAAACTGTGAGAACGTCCTTAAAACTAAGGTGCAGGGGTTCTTGAAAAAAAATGAAAGATGTTCATAATCCCCTGTAACGCCGAATTAGAGCGCAGCTCTTCAGGAGGAGGGGAGGGTACGGAAAGGAGGGTATACCCCTCCTCCTCATCCGTACCCTCCTCTTCTGATCATCTCCTGCTCCCCTCCCATTTAGCGGGACATTTTCGCTAAATTTCCCGCTAAATTTAGCGGGAATTTTTTTTCGCTAAATTTATCGGAGATTTTTTCCCGGTAAATTCGGCGGTGGAAAATGTTCCTCTCAATTTAGCGGGGAAATTGTCCGCTAAATCTAGCGGGGAATTTTTCCCGCTAAGTTTAGCGGGTAATTTGTTCGGCTAAATTTAGAGGGAAATTTTCCCCTTAATGGGAGGCGAGCAGGAGAGGAGGAAGGGGGGCTAAGGATGAGGAGGAGGGACATTCCCTCCTCTCCGTACCTTCCTCTCCTCCTCCTCAAGAGCTGCGCTCTAATTTGGCATTACAGGGAATCGTTAAAGTCTTTCATTTCTTCTGACACTTTTAAAACTAGCAAGTGTGCGCGTGTTTAGCTTTGATGGGCGCTGAAGATGCGCGAGAGCAGAGATTCCGACAACCCCTTTTATGCCGTAATGCCCCGGGAAAGGGGGGGGGGGCTTCAGCGGTACTTTGAAAACTATTTTCTGCAGCCTCCGTGCACCAAATTGAATAATAATCTTGATATTGGCGATTCCCGAGGCCAAATGAAGACGATTTAGGTGTTTTTACTTATATACAGAACCGCTTCAACTTCCCTTAATGGATTACGCTGAGCCATTCGATTCCAACCTCTACTCGTTCACTCCTAGCTTCTTGTGAATGAGCTGGGCCCAAGCTATATGTGTATGACGTCATGAGATCACATAATTGCGACGTCACACGACGTCATGATGATAAGTGACATCACGGTTTGGCATGATGTCCTTAAGTAATTTCTTTTATTCGTTTATTTGAAGTTTCTGACAATAGAGAATGCCAGAGAGGTGGGGCACAAGGGCGACAATAAAGTCGCCTAACTGTGCCCCAACATTACTAGAACCACTCAGTTGAGAAACTGCCATAGAGACTGCTCTGAAAAAGTGGCCCCGATCTGTCCTCCAGAACCGAGCTAAGGGTGAACACAACGCCGCCATTTCTCCCGCAGCGGCCACTCGAGGAACTGCTCGTTACTTCTATTCTGGCTTTAATCGGTCATTTTGGCGCCGAAACAGATACAGCGGCAGAGGTTACAGGGGTGCCACCCCCGTCTCCCCAGCGGACGCGCCGCGAATTACTACCGAAGTTAAAATGCAGCTAGGTCGGGACGCGCTACCTGAAAGCACCGCTGAGGCATGGTTGTATAAAAACAATATTAATTGTTCCGCAAAACCTTGCAAACTAAAGATTATAAAAACATCACGCGCCCTTCATTTTGTATTAAACTCCAAAAAAGTTCATACAAAAAGAGTCTTTTCCGTTTGTGTTTACACAAAAACATGCTTTCTAAAAGCTCAAGGTGACCACAGTACAGACAAATGATAAAAAGTGGCGCTGTTGTCGTATTTAGCTTGGTCTCGGTGGACGCCAGCGGCCCAGGTTTCGACGGCGAGTTTCCCAACTGAGTGTTTTAGTAACGTTGCTATGCCCCTAGTACCAGGCTACACTCACAACACAGGCAGCAGGCAAACATACAGCCAAGCAACACAAAGTATAAAAAGTAAAAATATATATATATATATATACTACCTATGAGGTCATAGATTTACCAAAAGAAAATTATATAACAGCAACGTAGTTGCAAATACATCTATATGTATGATTAGAACTGATATACAAAAAAAAAAACTGCAACGGATGAAGGAAATACATGTTTGCCTGTTTTATACACTCGCATCACAGGCAGCAATCAACATATACTACCTATGAGGTCATAGAATTATCTAGAGAAAAATTATAGGACAGCAACATAATCACAAATACATCGATATGTATGATGAGAGCAGACGAAACAGCAAACTACAACGAATGAAGAAAATACATTTTTGCTTGTTTTCTGAAGGACAAGAGAGAGGCGCTATTGTCTATCATTTAAACTAAGGCGGGATAAAGGTTCAGGCGGTTAGGAATTTGCCGGGTTAATAATTGCGTACCGTAATTGGTTCTGGTTCTAATTTTTTTATAAATATTATGTGTCCAAAATTGTAATGTATGTCAGTGTCTGTATATGTAGACAAAATAGTTCGCGCTCAGCTTTTAGTTTTGAAAATATAACTTCAGACAGTCGTTGATTATATAAGGCCTCAATATTCTGTATATGATTCAGTTCAAAATATGAGGATGTGTGATCAGATGCAGACATGTTTTGAATGAAGCGTATGCCTTTTTTCTGCATGAAATACAAACGATCTATATTTGATTTGGATGTAACCTCATAGACGTGTAAACAATAATGTAGCCTAGAATTAACACCTGAAAAGTAAAGCTGACGCTTTAGCCATGTGGGCAGTAACGTTCTAAACCTATTTAGCATAACGACTGACTGCGCGATATTGCGTGTCACGTGACTTACATGAGACGTCCAACGAAGATTTTCATGGAACTGTACACATATGACACTTGAATTCGGAAACTCGTTCTAAAGATCGTTACTGAAATATTAATTCACTGGTAAGGTTTACTGGATGTTAATTGAAAAAAAAAATGTTTTGTTTTATGAACATTTAGAAGAAGCTGATTTGCATCTAGCAACTTCGACAAATTTTCAAGCCACAGGTTTATAACAGGAAGACGCGGCGTCATCCTGTTATGATGACATCATGTTATGTTATTATCATGTCTTGTAACAACATGCTGGCATGGTGACGCGTCATAGCATGATGTTACGACGTCGTGATGACGTCATTATAACGTTGGGGGCAATCATGACACCACAGCGACATCATGACGTCATTGATCTCATGACTCATGGCTACGTTCTTCGAACTTGTGTGACGTCAAGACGACGACATATTTGTCATGATGCGACATCATGACGAGGTTATGACGACGTAACAGTGACGTCATGACGACACCATGGTGTCCCCTGGTGTCCCATTCCTTTGTGTCGACTTTCATGACGGTGCTTCGTGACGGTTCTTCATGAGGATTTTCTTAAAAATTTGGTTGATAGAAACATTCCGTGTTAGTTAAGTACTTGTTGATACAAATAAGTAATCGTTCCCTTTTGCTAGGCCAGAGGGAATGATAGAGTGCCAAGTCCATTTAATATCTAACCCCCCTTTATTATTAAGATAGATTGAATTAAGTCACGACTAATGCGGCCAAAGTGAAATTTAAGAGCCTGGAAAGGATTTCAACGGAACTCCTTTATCCCAGAAATTTGTGTGTGTTTCCGTCCTTATGAGCATTTCCCCGCTACATTTGGCTGGAAAAGTGAAGTCAGCCACAAAGTTGACACCTTGCCATTGCCTCACGTGACTACGTGTCCTGACCACGTCGCGGAATGTCATGGTTTCCAGTGATACCACATGTTTAAACTGTTACATCGTTTTCCCTGCTAAATTTGACTTGGATACTAATGTCACGTGTCCAAATCGTCTGACCTACGGTTGTGTGACACCAATGGCAAAGTTCCAAGGACATTCTGTGGAGTAGAAAGTTGCCAAGCAAATATTTATATTCTATTTGATTTGCGTTCAATAATACCCACGCAATTACAGTCCTCGGGAACATGGCAATTTTTGTTGTCAAGAAAAGCAGAACTTTATCGTTTTGTGCATGTGGGCCATTGGATTCAATGCAAAAAAATGTTTTGGGCCGTGGAATTAAAGCTATACACCTCCAAAAGTTTAATTACTGCTTACTATTATTTCTTGACTGTCACCTAAAATATTCCTGGAGAACATTACGGTGTTTCCTGTTCATTTAAAATTCTTAATTTCTTGCATGCGCCGAGGCGTTTAGGTTCAAGAAAGTTGGGGATGGTGACGTCACAGTATCGAGTCCTGGTCTCTTGACACGATTTCACAAGACGATAATTTCCACGTAATGTAACAAGAAAATTAGTAAACATTGTTTTTTTCACTACATTAAAATACAGTTTAAGTTTTACAAATATGTTTTATGATATCTTCTTAAATGCTGCACTCTCTTATTATAAAACATGAAGATGAAGGTCGCAGGTAAATTTTTTATCCCGAAGGAAACACTGTGATTAACATACCCTAAACTCTATTTACTTCGCGCTGTTTGAGTGCGGCCGTCACAGTGCACGCTCAAAATAAAGTAGCGTGGAATGCACATTGCAGAAGCGTCGTGCAAGCTCATTGTTTCTGCCAGAAAATACAACCCAATACGCACACAAAATAGTTTTGTCCTCGTGTTGTGCGTGAAAGCCTTAACGTTATTCAATACATAACCGGATACGAATTTGTTATTCATTATACGCGACTGGCTATGAATTAAACTCCCTGATATTGCTAACGGAGGAGAACGCTGACTGGACCACCATCAACTAAGTTCGACGGTTGGCGGTCGTGGATTCGGGGAAACGTCATAGGCTGATATGCTCAGGCTGATTTCACAAACCTGTGACTCCTTGGACAAATGCTTATTAAGGGCCATGAGAAACTCCGTGTCCTGAAGCCGGGTGGGAACAGGATGACGTGTCAACGGATGATTCCTGGTTGCAACCTCTACCCGAAGGTATCCTTCGATGATGTAATTGACGACCCTTGAGTAAGACCTTCCCGGAGTCCCCATTATCTCGCAGGTGCGACTCGCAATCATGGCTCTCACGTCTGATTTCCAGCCAGCCCAGTAGTCCTCGAGGCTCAGGTAGAAGGCGGGGCGACGTGCGTCGGAAAGGTCGCGATACAACGCGAGGGACGCTGGCAGTGGGAGTCCGTAGTTGAAGGAGAGGTCGACGAGAATGCCCTTCATGTCGGCCATGGAGGTCGGCTGAGGCTCCGGAAAAACCAGCGCTCGGTCTCGAAGAAAGGTTTTCAGGCTCTTGATCTGGTCCACTCCGGTCTCGCTCGTTCTACTACAGCTGCACAAACAAAGAGGGGTTTTATGAGGGATTGTATACCAACAACTTTTGAACAGGAGGCGCTCTCATGCAACACCACCAATACCCAGTGTCACGTCAAGAACCGGTGACAAACAAGCCCGGCTACTGGTGGAGTAATTCTAGTTTTCACCAATAACGCACTGCAGTGACACATGCACACCACCGCTGTCTGTCGGACGGTGGTGGGTTGTTCACTCTAATACCAAAATCACAACCGCGCTAACACCAAAGCTGCAACGTTACGCCTCTAAATCAAGTTAAAATTGTATATTTCTGTTTAACAAGAGTTACCCATGAATTATTTTAGGTTATATTTTTTTACTAATCCTCCTGTAGACGTTTCTGTTCATCTCGCAGGCTCATACACTTATAGCATTTTGTCTCGATTGCTGAGATCTCTTCTCACCCGTCGACTTAGGCACGCATAAATTGTCTAGAAAAATTGCTTGAAGATTTTATTGAACATTGCATTCCTAACTGATTTTGTTTTACTAGTCTTACTTAAATCAAGAAAAATGGTAGCAATGAACACTGAATTCCAGGTTATTTCCTTTATTTCCTGCGACACGGATGAAGACCAAAGTGCTGTTTTGAAATTGTTTCTGGGCTACACCCGGGTATCGAAGATAAGACATATCTTCTAACTCTCCCTTTTCTCTTTATCTCGCCCATCTCTACTCATGATCTCGAGTAAAGGCAGCGGATGAAAATGAATCATTAAATATGTTTGCTGTTTGTCTCATTTGTTGACAGTGTATTAAAAATATTGACATATTTGTTATTGTATATAGCCACGTGTACGGCATAGCTGGCATATTCGCGCATGGCTATCCAGCTTAGGATATAAATTCAGTACGTGAGGCACCATTCTGTCACTTGTAGTAAAAGTAAGATTTGTTGGATCAGTTGTGTTGACATAGACGGTATGATTCAGTACTGAATAACATCTGATCGTAACTTTACTTCAATCAAACCAATGAACTCTTTTCTTCGTACATTTAGTGGCTCATCCGCTACCGCTATGTAACTCACCCAAGTGCTTTTGGTGATGTCACCGAAGATATTGACTGTATCAGTAAATGCAGTGTTGTTGCGTATTGTCAGCGGTGCTTTGGAGTGGATCATGTTACGTGGACCCCGAAGGGCGGAGACGGGCCTCACCCAGTACCGGACAATAATACAATATTTTCTGAGGGATGAATATCCCTGCATCCTAGAAGGTGTCATCGTCGCAGCTTGCAAAACAATACCCATCCTTCTACATTTTCTGTAGAGCCCTTTACTCTAGTACTCACCCTCAACTTGAACGCTTGGCTTGCTGATTTTGCGGAGCGGTAGGTTCATGCCTTGTCAATAGACAGATATCACCAACCAGTTTGACTAGGCCACCGCTGCGGCAATGCATCGAGGGAACTTTAGTTTTTCTGCGCATGGACAACCTCGCTGGAGCTCTTGGCTTGTAGATCACGAGACAGCAGGAGCACTTTCGTGCACTGCCATCTGTATATTGTGAACTAAAGTTATGGCGGCGTCACGCAGGCGCCGAACGCAGGGGTTGACCAAATCAAATCTTGATAATAGATTTTGCAGTTGGAGGTTCCCGAAAAAAACTATCCATACGAAACTGTATTGCGGACTGGAAGCACTAAAGCGAAATACACCACCAATCCAGACGCCGTGCCACTCTCACTCAACGCGCCTTGCCGGATTTCTATCCCTGTGAGAGATGTCGTCAGGCACAATCTGAAGAAGTTGAAGAGCGACGGAGTGATTCGCCGCGTCGACAAATCGACCCCATATTGCTCCGGACTCGTCGTCCCGTAGCCTTCTGGAGCATATCAGCTCAACGTCTGCCTTACGTGTCTAAACCAGGTGGTAATCGGAGAGCGCCATGTTCTTCTAACTGTCGAGCAGGTGTTCGGTCTCGTTAGTGATGCGGCCGTCTTCTCGAAGTTTGACGCTACTTCGAGCTTCCTCTGGTCGGGCTGGCAGACAACTCAGAGGAGCTGACGACTTTCATCATTCTCTTTGGTCGTTATCGTTTTTGTCAACAGCCATTCGGCATCACGTCAGCGCCGGAGGGCTTTGAGAAACAAATGGTCAGAATCCTGGAAGGTAAAGATAGCGTACGGGACATATTTGACGACATTCTCCTGTTCGGACGTACCCAGAAGAAACACTATGGACGGATCAAGCAAGCAGTGTTTCGTCTAGCACGAGCGGACATTTCGTTCAACAAAGGCAAATCTCGATTTGTAGTTTTCGAAGTTTATTTCCAGGGAGGTATTGTCTCAGCAGACGGCATCTGGCCAGATCTAAACAAATTTGATGGTATCAAGACCATGGAACCCACGAAGGACGTCGCAGGGGTCAGACGGCTACTTGGGATGGTTAACCACCTATCCAGATTCCGGCACAGTCATCACTGACGTCACTGGTCCAGTACGAGTTCGCCTCTATACAACCACAAACCGAACTTGGCAGTATGAGCAGGAGGCCGTGTTTACCGATACCGAGGAGATTTTTACATCCATCCGGTGCATGGCCAAATTCCACCCGGTGGATGCCACAACGGTTTCAGCGGACGTAAGTTCTTTAGGAATGGGTGTCGTCTCGCTGCAGACGCAGCTATCAGGAGAACACCGACCGGTCGCCTTCGCCTCGCAGTCAATGACTGATACCTACCAACGGTACAGTCAAACAGAAAAGGAGGCCTTGGCGATGGTGTGATCTATCCAGCGCTTCGACGAGTTTGTCCGCGGTATCAATTATGATGTGGAGAGGAATCACCAGCGACTGGTTTCGCTCTTTGGTAAAATGTAGCTTTGGATGCTACCTCCATGGGTGTGGAGGGTCAGACTCAAGACCATGCGCTACCAGTTCCAGATGTTCTACGTGTCTGAAAAACACTTGGCTACAGCGGATACCTTGTCAGGAATCCCTCCAAAGGCTTTGTGTCCCCAAGACACTCTGGAACGCTCCGCAGAAGAGGTAGTTTGCTGCCCCTCTGAAGTGCTGCCGGTCAACCTGAAGGACGTAAGGGAATCGCAAGGTTCCAAGGCGAGTGCAGTGCACGTATCTCCTATGGCCAGCGCGGGTGGCCATAGAATTTCCAACTTACAGCCGCACCTCGGAAATTATGCTTCGGTGATGGAGCTCCGTCGTAACGGTCTTCCCGTTAAAGGTGCCTGCTTAGGCATACCCTCTTCGCTAAAGCTGGCAGTGCTGAAGTTGATGATACACGAGGGACACAAAGGCATCAATCGCAGCAAAGCTCGGGCTTGTGAATTGTTATTGTGACCCGGAATAACTGCCGATATCGTCTCTGTGGTAACTGACTGTGAACAATGGGCCTCTACTCGTGTTAACTTGGAGGAATCGTTGATCTCCCAAGACTTTCTGGTCGTCCGTGGTAAATGCTAGGCATGAATCTTTTTCATCTTGATGGTAAAACTGTCATGGTAGCGGTGTACTACTACTCTGCCTTTATAGAGATAGTGTCTCGAGATGCATGACAGCGCGAACTCTTATCGACCTACTCAAGAGCATGTTCGCTCGCGATACAAATCCACAGAGAGCGAGGTCCGACAATGGTCCGCCATACTCATATCGGTGGTTTGCATTCTTCGCAACTTCCTATGGCTTCAAGCATATGACAAGCAGGTGTCTCTTCTCGCAATGAAATGAAGAGGCAAAAAGGAAGGACCGGAAAGTACAATACTTGTTGCGAAGGCCGATGATCCTCGTCTAGCTGTTCTGAGTTACAAATATACACCGGTAGTGAACGTATTCCGTCCTGCCCAACTATTATTGGGAAGGCAGCTAAGAACTCGAGTTTTAAAGAAGAAGGAAGAACTTAGTCCAAACTGGCCTCCAAGAGATAAGGTGGCAAGCAGAGATGTAGCGTACAAGAAATAACAAATTGCATACTACAACCGACGTCACGCGGTGAAGGACCTACCGTCACTTCGAACCGGTAAACAAGTCTGGGTGAGACCTGAACAAGTTCGTGCTACGCTGTAGAGTCCTGCTTAGCGACTTCCGTGTTACGTTGTCGAAACAGAAGGTGGTGGCGTCCTTCAACGGAACCGTCACCACCTTGTGCGTTTCGGCGAAAGAGAACAACCTCAGGATCTAGCTGAGCCAACGCAGCTCTTCGACGCGTTCCTCATTCACCTCGACAACCTGCAAACCCGGTAGAGCCGCGGCCATCCACGGAACCAGTTCCAGTCCCAAGGGACAGCGATGGAGTTGTGAGGACTTGCTGTGGCGGACGTGTTATTATGCCGGCTCGTTTTAATTTATGAACCTAAATTTTGCGAACTGACTTCACTTCCCATCTTTCTTAAAGGGAAACTCCGCTCAATTCCGAAAAATATAGGTTTACATGTGATTCCATTTCACAAAGCACTACTAAACGGCTCTACGTCTTCAGATTCGCGAAATGTGGAATATTATTTGAGTAAGCTTAATTTAAACATCAGCCGATACCGAAACCGAAACTTCGGTTGTGTCAGGCAACATTGGTCTCGTGTCGTCAGAGTCATGGCCACGTCACGTCGAACCACGTGGTCTTGTGACGTTCGTGGGGGCGAGGGACAGGACACGCGACGCGGGCAGGTCGCTCCGCATGGCGTGGACGGTGACGGCCCGGGGGAGAGGGGCAAGGGGAGAAGACGAAAGAGGAGAGGGGGAGCGGGGAAATACACCGATAAGCGCGCAGGGCAGCGCAAACTAGCGCATCCGCGTTACGGTGATCACGTGGACGCCGTTGAGCCAACACCGGGAGGAGAAACTCATGACGTCATCGTTCAATTTCGCTCTGAGAAGTAAAAACAAACCAAAAAGTGAGAATGACGTAGTCATGCCTCTGACACAGTGGCTCAACGTTGGTCGCTCCAACTCCGTCGCATTGACTGCGCTGACGATTGCGCCTCATGTCGCTCGCTAGAGTTGGCAGATTTCGGCGACTTGGCTCATTTGAAAGTTTGCTGGCCAGTTTATGAAATATATAGACGGAATTAGATCGTAATATATGACATGGGGTCTTCCTATGTGATACTGAAGAGGGCTGCATAGTTTTCTAAATATTAAAAATGAAGCGGAGTTGCCCTTTAAAGGCGAAAGATGTAGAGGTTGCCACAGATTGTTTCTCTAAATTTCTTCCACTAGGGCTGTGGCGCCCCCTGTCATTGTAAGTAGTTAGTTGATCCTCGCTAAATAAACTCTAATTGCTGGTTTGATACGTGTCGGTTACGGCCTCGCTCACTCAGCCCATACCTTCACGGCACGGGCCCTCAGAGCACCCAGCTTTAACAGCGTTGCCTTATTATATCTATAAAAGAGAAGCTCGGTTCAATGAGGCAGTGAAGACCCCGACGAAGTAACTGTAATGACTGTAACATCACTTCGTTTTTCAAAGGCAGACCAACGACAATTGCATGTCTTCTAAATGAAACAGACCTGACCCATCAAACACCCTTATGGGTCTGGAAAACACGTTTGCATGTGAGGCTGCCGTGCGCTTCCATGTTGGACACTGCTAGTGCCGCCTAACGTTTCTGCCTTGTTGGGGTGTATTCCGCGCACGTCACTGGAGTGTGCGAGTGTAGACTAACCACGACGAGCTCTGTGACGTGTGGCATGTGGAGAAGAAAGACAGGTGCACGTACAGAGAGGCGTAAGGGTTGAGCCACCCATTCGACTGCTAGGCCAGCACGAAAAAAGGAGTGTGTTTTCTGTGTCCAGCTTGTATTGCTTTTTTATGTGACTTTGCTCTATGCAATGATCCCCGGAGACGTCAGCACAATGTGTGTCTCGGAAGCGGGCTATTGACACGTTGCGGAGGAAACTGGCTGGCGGTAATAGGGTTGTGCAATGAGATTTTAGCGGATTTTTATATGTGAAGTTGACAAGACGTTTTTTTTTTTTCTCATTTCTAAGCTGTTGCTACTGGTTCGGTAATTTTATTGAACTCTCGCGTGCTATTTCACAAGCGAAGACTACCTTTGTATTTTTATAACTGCGTCAAGACAGTATGTCGATGCTCACTGGCGTCTGTTTCAGCAAGAGATGCTTGGCAACACTGTACGACAAGGAACGAACGTCTTGGTGTTGAGTAGATACACCCCACCTTGGCGGGGGGACCAAGGCTAAGCCTGAAACACATTTGAAAACGTTTGTGCTCAGGGGTAAATTTATCTGGCCATGCAGGCGAAGCAATGGAAGCACTGGTACTCGAGCATATTGAGCGCCCATCCAAGATTGTCTGGCACACTCTTCAGTTGTGAATCGCCACAGAAATGTATCCCCATAGTGAAAAAAGTCATTTGTATGAGAAATCTCTTGTGTCCAATAAACACATGAATCATACAAGATATATAAGAACATATAAGAACTATATAAGAACCATATAAGAACTATATAAGAACCATATAAGAACTATATAAGATATCTAAGAACCATTCAAGAAACTCATAAGAAACTTCTCAATGTTTTTTTATATGGTGCTTGTATGTTCTTAAATATCTTATGTAGTTCTTATATAGTTCTTATATGGTTCTTATATGGCTCTTATATGTTCTTATATGTCTTGTATGATGCATATGTGTTTATTGGACGCAGGAAATTTCTCATACAAGTGAGAATTTTCAATAGGGCCCCGAGTAAGGTTATACTGGGTTGCCGGTACGTAATGCTGCCCAAGCTCAGGATTGAGTAATGTCGTATTATCAGTCCAGTTTGCTACATGTAGAACATCTCTTTACATGCTAGGTTGAGTCTTTGCCAACTAAGGTACAGTCTAAAAGGGGCCAGCCAACCGATCCTTACCTGATGAAGAGCGCGCCCAACTTCAGCTTGGCTGTCTGGTTCGATCTGGGGATCGGGGCCGTAAAGAAGGCTTGGAGCATCTTCTTGTAGCCCAGTCGGACGTGGTGTCTTAGAGCGTGTCCAAAATGCCCAAATTTTTTTAGACCTCCACACACAAATTCGTAGAAATCGTCGCAGGGCTGCACCTCGTGGTTCATAGACAACATAAGAACCTGTATGTGACAATAAAGTTATCATAAATATCACGCGCGAAGTTATTAAAAAATGAAAAAAATGGCAGCGACCTTTATTCTTAGAGTTCTATAATGCATAAAATTTATTATTCATATAGCGATTGTCTACATTTGTTGGAAGACATTTAAAAAGTCATTTTGAGGTATGAAGAAACACCTATATAATGGAAATCTCCTGGCTGAGACATAATTAGGGTTCCGCGTTCTCGGTTTCTATTTTTTGAAAATTCAGCGTACTTTTTTCGGTGTTGTTTTAAATTCAATTTTCGGTTCTTTTGGTTATATTTATGCCCACAAAACTTTATCGGCTTTTTTAAGTGAATATAAAATAAACACCAACGGACACCGGATCAGATCACCCTTCTGGCTCTGATATCTGTGATTACTCAAAGAATAACGGCACACATACATTGAAAAAGAAATGGACACTTGTGTGCAACTGTAAAAGAAACAAGAAAACAAACACAGAAGTACGAGGGGTGTTCATAAAGTTCGTATTATCGGCACAAAAAAATTAATAAAACGAAACAAAACAGGCATCAACATGAACGCGGGTCCCTCTAGTTTCCGCACAGTATAAACATCGCATGCTATAGTAGCTCGGAACGCCGCTAGCGAGTCGAAACATAAATGACACCGCCCGTCGGTGCCAAGCAGATGCAGTGATCCGCTTTGTTTTTATTTGAAGGGAAACAATGCCAAGGATATTCATTACAATCTGGGAGCGTTGTTCGGGGACAACGCCCTAGTTTATGACACTTTGGTTAAATGGTGCAGACGCTTCCGGGGTGGCCAAATAAGGGGAAAGCATTTCAAGGACGGCGACCAAGTGATTACTGAAGTGGAGCGATTCCTGAACACTCAAAACGAGGAGTTCTACAACAATGGCCTCCGGCATGTGGTACATCGCTGGAAAAAGTGGGTAACTTTTGGTGGCGAACATGTAGAGAATGTCTCAACTCCTACTCGAGTTTCATTGCTGAATTTCTATTTCTTTGTGACAATAATCCGAACTTTATGAACGCCCCTCGTACAAACAAGTCAGATATGAATCTATGTCCGAAATCATGAAACTTCACCTTCTGTATATCAGGAATACCTGTGATCTTATTAAATTATAAACACAAATGTACTTTCCCAGGTTCTCCTAGTTGATCCGCACTCTTTCCTTTCTGGTAATATGACACTGAGCTTCTAGAATGCCCTCTCAACGCTAACACTAGACACTGGCAGGCTGAGGAGATGAAGCGCTGCCTGAGCCAAAATTGGCCAATCAATCAATTGTGACCGCCAAAAGAGACACGGTGCGACGGTTTGAAGCACAACACGACAAGCAGAGATTGCATCAAGTCAGTCTTTCTTACAACGAGTTTGAAAACACGCTCATACATGGCGATGTCATGAGGCATTTCGAATTTCACGTTCCGATCGATAATGCACACATTAAATAAAAAAGTCGTGATGGCACCCGTGAATCCCATACATTCGGACAGGTTTCAATAGACATCGTCATTCCACGTTTTCGACACGGCTTTGCGGTACGACTGGAAAGTCAAAGTGACCTTTTCCGGTTAAATCTGTATTATAGAAAATGGAGTCGACGTACTTTCATCGGTTTTTATTGGTTTAAATCGAAAATGTCGAACCTAAAAACTGACCTTTTACGGTTAAAACCGAATTTCCGAAAATAAGTTTGGCTTGCTTTTATCGGCTTTTATCGGTTTAAACCGAAACATCCGAACCCTAGACATAATGCAATCAAGCTACAATTTCATTTGATGGTCCTGGCAGGCGTGGCTTGCTCCTGTTCGTCGCACTGCAGAAGTGGGAGAGAGAGGAGTGAAGAAAAACAAAGGAAGAAGAAAGAGATAGAGAGATGAAAGGACGAAGGAGGGGAGGGAGGAAGGAGTAAAACAGAACGGAGTAGTTAGTTGTTTTTTTTCTTATTTATGTAAGGGGGCAGCGACAAAGACGCAAAAGCGACAGCCAAAAACGTAGAAATTCCCTGGATGAGCATGTTGGAAGCCTATCCAGGAATGAACGGTGCCAGAAATTAGCAATCTGAATATGTTTGTACAAACGCTTTGAGGACAAGTCAGCAGTTCTAATAAATGGTGGTATCGACCCTCAATATTGTTTGTAAATTCTAACGTTTGGAACGGCCACAATGTGTTTTGAAAACTGGTAACAAGAAGGCTTACTTCATATGGGCAGGTAGAAAACTTAGGATTTAAAGTAATAAAGTTGGAATTACGAACGAGTTATTTTTAATATATTGTAGGAGAGACAAAGCGAACAAAACAAATCCACAAGTTATAGTCCTTGGCACTTTGAGAAACGCAAGGCGATGCCTGTCCCGGGTGTGTATTTGAAAGAACTGGTGAAGTAGAGGCCCGTTCACAGACTTGCGCTTCAGAACGACAGACTGAGATGAGGCCGAGTCTTAAAACACTTGTGACGGCTTACAGACGGCTACACAGCTACGCAGCTGACCTTAAGCCGTCAAAAGAATCAAAAAGAATTGTCTTAGTCGGCCGTAGTCACGACGCAAGCGCGTGAACGGGCCTTAAGACAACAGGCCGATTTCGGCGTTCTGATTGGCGCGTTTTCATGGACTTCACGTCGCTTGATTTACAAGGTGAGAGAGAAGGGAGAAAGGGGGAGGGGGGCGAAACTTTCCTAAACAATCCTCAGTAATTCACGCCTTTACCCTGCTATCAGATATGCTTACACGCTGGCGTGTTTAGTGCAAGGGAAACTGAAGTGGTTTCCCTTGCAATAAGCGGAACGCGCAAGGCAGCTGAAACCTCTTGGTTTGATGTCACACCCAGCGGTGTGTTTTTTTTTATTTTATCTAGCGTATATTTGTATGTTCAATTCAATTGCTTCTAACATCCAAATTCACAGTAAAAAAGAAATTGGGAGCCATTCCACTATGTGAAGGTGGATGACCAGCGAAGCTGTTTGGCCCGCGACACAGACATGACACAGCAGTTTAAACAAAGTTGCGAACACATTTATTAGAGAGTTTTAGGGAACCGTTTTTGCACATCCGATACGGTACGGTGGGCCGTCCGGTACGAAATGCGCATATGCTAGTCCTCTGTTGCCGCGCATGCGCAGCTCGTGCCGGAGGGGCCCATCGTACTGTATCGGATGTGCAAACGCGGTTCCCTAAAACTCCCTATTGTCTTGATCGGTGGTCATCCTGACGAAAGGTAGGCACACACACGTGCCACCCGTCGCCTTCAAGAAAAAAGCAGGGGATGGTTTTCTATGCGCCGCACGCGCACGCATTCCCCGCATTAAAGATTCGAATCGACCGATCTCACCAGACAGTTTGACTACACCACCGCTGCCGCAATGCATCTATGGAACTTTAGTCTTTCAGCACGTGCAATAACTTTGCTGGAGCTCTGCACTTGTGGAGCACGAGACGGCACGATCCCTCGCATGCACGGCCGTCTACCTCCTGTGAACTAAAGTTATGGCGGCGTCACGCATGCGCCGAACGCTTTGTGAGATCGGACTATTAAATAATCAAAATAAAGCGTTGACGAACGCGCGTGCAAGATGCCATTCGTTTTAGTTCAGTGTAATTTTAGGCTCCTGCTTTAGAACAGTTACTGTTGCAGACGCTGGCATGTGCGTCGCCTGGATGCGGTGCGAGCGTAGAGTTTTTGGTCAAGCACACGAAAATTTCACGGAACCCTAGCCAAAAACATCTTCGCTGTAAAATTCACCTCCAGCTCGTTTTTTTTTTTTTTTTTTCAAGAACCTCTTCAGCTTCCCTTTAAAGGGACACTGAACTAGAGCACTGCACGGGCCGGAATTTCTAGGCCCGGCCCGACCCGGCCCGGTAGAGGCACGGCCCGGGTCTGGCCCGAGCCCGATTGAATATTTAATTTCTTGGCCCGGCCCCACCCGGCCCGGTAGAGGCCCGGCCCGGGCCCGGCCCGAGCCCGACAGAATATTTAATTTCTAGGCCCGGCCCCTCCCGGCCCGGAAGAGAAACTGCCCAAGCCCGCCCTGGGCCAGGCAGAAGTTTTAGATAGAAGCCTGAGCCCGGCCTGAGCCCGACAGATTATATACATGAGCCCGAAAACGTTTGCAGGCTTCAACCTTAAAACTTTCTAAGCATAAAGCGGGTATATTTGATTTAAATTTCTTTTCAACTTTTACCGATTTTTTTTTTACACGATAAAATAGAGGATGTATTTTCGAGTATATGGGCGAAATATGCACCTTATAAAAGATTTGAAAAAAAAAGTGGGCAATATTTTATTTATGCATTTCTTGAAGAGATATTGGACTTTTCGTTGTTCAATTCGTTTCACAGAGAACTTTCCTCGCCTCATAGTTTTTGTGAAGAGACAATCACAATCACGCTAGTGCATCTTCAAAAGTCTGTATAAGTGTAAAATTATATACGGTAGTTAGCTGATCTTTGGGAATATATTAAGGCCCCCTGCACAAAGTGCAAAGTCAAGCTTACGTTTTTTTCTTTCTTTTACTTTTTTAGTTTGAAAAGCAGAAGAAAAAGGCACTCATGTTGTACCCTGCGACAGGAGTGCCCTCGTTTTCTTGACCGCACTTTCCCACTATTCTGGTGGAATCATAAACGTTCCCTTTTATCCACGAAAAAAAACTTTCCAAATATAAGACGTGTTTTTGTTTCGTTTTCTTTTTAACGGCGCCGTAGTGATTTTGCATTTCGCTTGTTTGTTTTTCTTTAACCTTAAACGATCAGTGAGCACATTTTTTACTATAAAGAATTTTAGAATTTGCGGCATACGATTGCCCGGGCCGGCCCGGGCCCGAGAAAATACGTGCTACCCGGCCCGAGCCCGGCCCGCGGGCCGGGCCGCGCTCGGGCTTTCGGGCTGGCCCGGGCCCGTGCAGTGCTCTATTAACTAAACCAAACAATTTAGTGTCCATAATAAGTGGCCCACGTTGTTTCCACGAACCAGCAGCCGCCGTTGTGCGTTAGCACACGCAACAAAAATGATGTCATAGCCTCGCATTGACGCTTAAGATGACTAATTAAATATATGGGTTTGGGGCCATAAGAGAATAAAGACAGGCTTTTCATCTCCACATGTGAATGCTACGCTCTTGTTAGACCAATTAATCGCTTACCTTTTACACTAGACACCAGTGTGGAGATGAAACGATGTCTTTGTTCTCCCTTTCACCGGACCCCACACTTTTCACTGTCATCTTAAGCGTGCATTGAGAATTATGACGTCAATTTTGTTGCGTGTGCTCGCGCACATCGGCGGCTGCTGGCTCCTGGAAAGATCGTGCGCCACTTAATATAGACACTGAGATGTTTGGTTCAGATTCCCTTCTAGAATTAGCGGCGAGATGTTTTGGTGGCGCCCTCCTACGGTTCCCCCTTGTGACGTCATTACCTTGCAAACAACAAGTTCGATGGTGGAAGCTTGAAATCATTGCGCTCGCAAAGGAACACTGCCAACACCGTCAAAATTAAAGTTCTTTCATTCCTCTTATTTCCGTCGATGATAAATCCTTTTCTGACGTCATAGTCAGCGTTCGGCCAATCGTGGAAGGCCGACCAAAGCGACGCTTTCGGGCGCGCACGTCGCCAATACCGTTCGACGGCGGCCATCTTGAACAAGCCATTAGTTGAACCACTAGATGTCGGCAACGATCTGTGTGGGTGTAAAACTGTGGCAAGGATCGCAGTACTAACGTTCTTCCTCCGTTCTTTTTTTTTCTGCCGCTCCTTTTTGCACGTTGCACTTTTACCGCCTGGTCTCGCACACTTCAAGCGGTGCCAGAGCAGCCCAGTTTTCACAGCTGCTAAGCAACTCCAGCTAGCCTAGGCAATCACCTCAGCTATTGGAGGATGCGATAGAGGGTAGCTTATATTTTCTGATATGAGCTTCGACTCCGCTGCGCAGTGATTGCCACAAGCCTTCATGAAAAATATCACTCTGCGAATAAATATCTTGCGGCGTGCCATATCCATATATAGTTAAGTTAAATGAATATTTACTGAAAATAATTGTTTGGGAGACTTTTTTATTCAACACACGGGTTGTGAAGGACGTCGGCTAGAAAGGTAGCAACGCTCAACCATCCATTTATCTTATCAAAGCGATTGAATGTTCGAGGGTATTGTTTCGTCAGATGGCGTTGCTTATTCACGCTTAAAAAAAAAGGGTGCGCAAAGGGACCAATCGACATCTTTCATCCCCACGACCCTAGCGCCCTCTATTCAGAAGCGGTAACTCGAGCAGTTCGTCCCGCGGGCATTTCGTTGCTCCCACTGGAGTTGCTCCCCTAATGAATTCTTTAGTCCCCCCGTCAATAATGGCTGCCGCAAGCCTTCGATGAAGTGGACGAAACATCAATCGAGTAGCCATTTTGGAAAGAAGCCTTGGCAAAACAAGATTTTGGCCCCGGGATTTAGAAATTATGACTACACGCGCATATTTGGTGAATGTTTCCGACCGCGAAAAACATGAGAACCAAATCCGAGCGACGCAGAGGCGCCGGTAACGAGGCTACCTACTCTCCAACTGCCGCTCCCGCGCCCGAGTTTGAACTATACTTCGTTTCACCTTCGGTCCGAGCGCGGCCGATGTTATCAGCCGAAGGGCCAATCAAACAGCGGAAAAACGCAACGTCATGGCGTGCTCTCTGCGCTTGATAGAACTAGCCGGCGGAGGAGCACGCACAGAGAGACGGCGAATACCGGCTGTTCCTATCAACTGCAGAGAGCACGCCATGACGTTGTGCCTATTCGCTGTTTGATTGGCCCTTCGGCTCATTACATCGGCCGCGCTCGGACCGAAGCTGAAACGAAGTATAGAGGTGACGGTTGACCCAGTTGACCTGTGGCAGTGCGGTGGATGCCTCGTCGGATGCAGTCGGAGTGGCGACCGATTGAACGGTGAGTTTTGATTGCGTTGGCTACTTGTAGAGCTGCAGAAACATTAGAGGCATTTTAGAACGTACAGTCGGCCGTAAAAAAGATTGACACAAGTGATTCGTGGCCGGTGCGGTGAAACCGCCACACGCGGCGCTATATTTCGCTATAACACGGGGAGCGAGACTGGCCGGAACGTTCCCACTTTTGAATCGCAGGGGTGCTTCCAGAGAAATATGGTTATCGTTTGTAGCAATTTCTTTTTTATTTTTTACGTGCGGCTTGTTTACCACGGCAGCGCCGTTTATCACGGCGTCGTTTATGACGGTAGGCACTGATAAAAAAAGGATAGCGCTGTTCTCACCGAGCGAGCAAAAACACATGTGCGCAGTCACGCTGTGTTGTTTAGAAAGCGCGCTTTGGGAACGGCTCCGGTGTGTTGACGTCCCCCGTCCATCCAAGAGTGGACGAATCCGGCAATCGCGACCCCAGCCTGCTTACGCTATCCAAGCGCCCCGTGTCGCCTTATCGCCGGCCAGGCCATCGCTCCCTTGTGTCAATCTTTTTTACGACCGACTGTACTTCATAAAGTCTTAGGATTACCCTGTGCGTTTTAATGCAAATTAGGTTCATCGAAAAGTTCCTGTGTTCGTTTCATCGACCAACCTTGCGACCTTCATCGAAAGCGTCTTTCCGCGCATATCGCCTCGGTCGGCGACCAAGGCGATGCGAGCTTGAAGAAACCGGTGCGGTTCGTATGAGACTTGGTGCGAGTTCGCGCCTCGAGAGTAAAGTTTCGCCCTTGGAAGAGACTACGGTGACGGGGCAACAGCAAACGATACAGACGTCTAATGGACTGCCCATTCCGGAAGTGCCTCGTGACGCTGTGGGTACAGCGTCGGCTTCACGAGCTGGGTGTTGGCGGTTCGAATCGCGTTGTGACGATACTTTTTTTTCTCACTTTTTTGTTTTTTTATTTAGGTCACAGACGCTATATTTACGTGTAGGGACAGGGACAGGACCACGAGGCGTGGGTTAATGTGCTTGTAAATTACAACTTATTAATTCTCCCTGTTCCCACCACATACAACACAGGACGGGCCCCCTCACTCTTGCCGGTCGCACTACGGCCAATAGCGAATAGTCGGACGCCTCGAAGCAGCGTTTTCGGGTGGGCCACGTGGGTTTACATTGTTGTAATGATCCGCCGTAGACTGTCGCCGCGAACCGGCGTAAGCGCAGCGCGGCGGATGGGTTAACGCGCTCCCCCGTTACTCGCTAAAACGGGGCCCCCTCACTTTTGCCGGCTGCACTACAGTGACGGGCCCCCTCACCGTAGTGAGTGCCTTCGCCCTTACGCTCTTAGGCGAAAGGTCTGGTCGTATCCGCTATGCGTAAATAAACGTGTTCTTAATCAATATTAAAGTTTCCCCGAGCGGAGCGAGGGGGTTCAGCGCGTAGTGCGGACTGTTTGAACGCGGCGATCGCGAATTCATTTGTGGCGTATCAGAGTCGCCTGGGCAAGTCCTCTTTAGTTGAGGTAGGATTGCGGCAAACGAAATTAAAACTATAATGCAATCCCCGTGGTCAAAAAAAAAAAAAAAAAAAAAAACGTCGACGAAGTGTTGTATAAGCACGTTTCCACGAAATTGAGCAATGCCGGGAAGTCGTGCTCGCGCCCGTTTAGTTAAGCATTACTTTATGTTTTTACTTTCTCTGCGGGTTTTCGATTGTCTTTCCGCCCTCCATGTTTCGGCCGATGCTGGTCGGCTCCGCTGCACGGTTTATAGTTTCAACCATGGTCGGGAATCACCAAATTGAAATTGAACTTTAACGCTGTAACTATACCCTTGTTTAGAGCCCAGCGTGGAGGTGTTTTGTCTTGTAATACTTTTGCTTTTGAGATCCTCACTTCGGAGTTTGGTTTCGCCCTGTGTATAACTTACCTTGTGCTCGTGGCTTCGAAATGGTTTTGTAATGTTCAAAGCTGCTCTTGTTAACTTCGTTTAATTTTTTTTTCGTATGCTTGTTGTCATTTGATAGTTGTGTTTGCTTTGGGCTCTGAGCATTTTCAAACAGTTTGGTTAGGACACGCGTGTCAACAAATACATTTTACGCGAATAAAAAAAAGTTTAGTGCAATATTTATTATTTATTGAAAGTACTCTCAGGGCCCGAAGGCATTACAGAGGGGGAGAGGCACATAATAGAATAAAGATAGTAATATAGTAACAAGTCAACAATATGAAATATGCAACAAACAAAGTAAAAACAACAGGTCATGGGTCACTGCTAAAATAGTTAGTGATTGCGCGAGACGCGATTTAGTCAGTAGTCGCGTCCTTTCCACATGATTTCTCTCGGCATTTTGGGTGCGCGGAGGAGAGGTGGATTGCCTTGGCCATCAGCGTTGAGGTGGAGGAATGGTATGACAATCTTATTGAGGGGGAGATTGCGTATTACCATTCCGTGACGTCATGGACCTTGCGCGCAGAATTGGAAATTAATCTCGCGCCGTCAATATTGCTAAAAAATGTCTTTGCGCAAAACTTATTTTTTGACCATTGTGTCCCTTACAAACTGTTAAAAAATGTTTTTTTTTTTTCAGGAGCCCTTTAGGGATGCTATTTTCTCGTCTTGACTCAGTCAATTTCGCATTAATAATTCTGTTTATGACATGACACTATGCTTTATGACCGTATCTTACATAAAGCATAGGGTTGACTCCATGTAGCATCGTCATTTTGAAACAGAAGTAGCCGCAAAAAAAAAAAATAAAAACAAGGTCACGTAAAAATAAATTTGCCCATACAATGAACAGTTGTCATCACGACACAAAATGTTGCTATAGCTTCATTTAAAGGACACTTTAATTTTGATTTGGCCTAACACCTCCTCATTACCTTAGCACTTGATTTTCGTTGTCGATTATCATATTTCAGTGCAGAGTACAAAGTGGACAGTGCTATGTTAGCATTGGCATAGAACTCGTGTTCAGTTGGTGAGAATACGTGTTCCAGCTGAATGCTAATGCAGCACTTTTTCCAGTCTGCCTTGCAATGACCTATAAGAGGGGGTAGAATCCAGCAAAACTAAGGCCTTGGTATCTAGAAGGGTTTGAACTAACTGAGTAGTATCTGATTATTGAGCTCTTTAAACTATTGATTTCGGACTTGTAGGCGCCTTTGTCTCTTGAATGTTATCAGAGAAATACTTCTGGTGTAGAAAAAATATTCGACCACATGTAGAAAACGGACATATGGAAATGGGTTGGTTTATGAACAGACGGTTTAGGACGAAAACCAGCTGTTGCTAGTTAATTAAGACTGTGTCTGCCTGTCCTTTCTTTTTCGCAATCTCGGAGTGTTTTTACTATGTTCAAGGTTGGTTCACTTCGTTTCTTCTAATTTTCGCTAGCAGCAAGCATCCTCGCCTACGACTGGAGATTGAAATTTTATAGCCGGCCACATGGACGCAATGAGAAGAGAAATTAAGGAAACGGCTACGTATATGGAGATGGTGAAAAATGCCATGGATAGGACTTTTTGGGCAAAGAGAGTACAACAGCGTACAACCTACAATCTCCAACATCGTAGACGACTATCCAGCCCTAAAGCTCACAGACCATGTAATATGTTGCTTACTAACGATGTTGCTCATGCTTTTAGGAGCAGTAAGTACGCTGATAAGACCACGACCACCCCCATTATGGTGCATTCGAGCTGCTAGCGAATGGGAGCTCTCGCAGGGAGATGTCATTGGCTCGGGGACGCGGTTTGGGGGAAATGTTCCCCAACGCGCAGATCTGCTTTGCGGTTGCGCAGATCTGCTTTGCGGTTGCGGCTCCAGTCCTGGCATAAACGCGCCGTTTCTCCTGTCATGGTGAAGCCTAGCACCATGATGGGTCTCCTCTTTTATCCCACTGACATCAATTACGATTTTTTACAACTAATAAATCATAATTTTATTCGCTCTTTATTTTAAAAAGAGCAGTTTACAAATATCTTCAAGTAGACCGAAGATGTGAACATAATTTTTCTTGCAGATCTTTGCAGTGTTTTTTTGTATTACTTCAGGCGCCAAGGCAAAGGAGTGATTTATGGATGTTACCTCAGAAAACCTGCCAACTCTTCTCATGGTAACTCAGGGAAAACCAAGACCGGCCCTGTTTTGCGAGATCATCGTAAGGCTTCATGATGCAAAAGATATAGAAAAAAAGGTGCACTGTACCCTTTGTTTTATTACACTTCTCTTTTTCAGCACATTTGCAGTAAATAAAGCCGTTCTTCGTCTTTTGCTATTAATTTCCTTCCAAGGGCTCAGCTTACGGGTTGGCAGAAACTATGGGCTCTCTGGACAAGTATTTGATTACCTGACCCTGCCCTCATGCACATGAGTATGTGCAGAAAGCATAGTCACCAGTTTTATGGTCGACAACTGGCTGGATTTGAGAGCTTACCCAATGTGATAACAAGGTTTATAATGGCACTACCCTGCCAACCTGTTGGAAGTTTTCAACAGAACAAGAAAGCAAGCACACAGTCCTTGCCCTGTTGCTCAATTCAGTGGAAATTGTTCCAGTTCAAATTGCCTTTAAAGAAAATTATCTTCATAGGACAGTTCTTGATTGCCTTTTTAAAGCAGCATTATAAGAATATACTTGCGTTTTAGTTATATATTTGGCTAGAAAACCGAGCAAATAGCTTTATATTTTGGGAGGTTCCTCCTGCCGAGCGAGGTGTGGTGCAGCTGAGATGCATCTGATCGAAACTGGCCAGCCAAAAACACTACGCATTCTGCATTAGTTGGCTTATGTGGAGAATTGGGGTACTTCATACTTGTATTTATTTCTTTGTTTATTTTAAAGTAAGCATTAACAGCATTTGTCAAAGCACGGGCAAAACTAAATGCGATCACAAGCATAATGAAATTTGCTTGGAACAAATTACTCTCAGAAAACTGATAACAATACCATAGCCTTATTAACAGGCACTTCCTCCTTGGCAAGCAAGCACCACGAGTCTTTTCTTTTTCTCCGACTGACATCTTTGCAATTATGATTCCGTTTCTCATAATAAAATGGGAATCTTTTTTGCCTCGTGCTTTTCGACAGGGTAGTTTACGATTTATACGTTGTCTAAAAATCAACTATTTTTATTTCAGATTTTTGCTGAGTTTCATCGCATCACAAACATTGATGCCAAGCAACGCTTTTTTTGAAATTGCCTCAGAAAACCTGGCGACCGTCCTTGAACTGATAGGGGGCAAGCCAAAGCCAGACATATTCTACCAATGGATGAAAGATTTTAAAGAATTGGAGAAACAGGGTATACCTGCTTTAGAATTTAGCCTTCATTGGCTGTTAGCGGAAGTCCCAATCCAGCTAGCTTTCTATTGCAACCAAATTGGTGCCGACTCGGTACATGTGATAGGTGGGTGCAAACTATGCAAATTAAATTTGAGATCTAACAGTGAGCTGTACGGCAGCTGAAATTCCAATTGCTTCTGTACATTAATTTTAAAGTGTGAGTGACTGTCTGGTGATGAGTGACATTAAAAAAATTGTGAATGGCTGCAGTTAAAAATAAATACATAAATTTGAATTAGTGATGTGATGGTTAAATACAGCCTTCATATTTTGTGTTGCATTGCCGTGACACTTGGCACTGAGCACAATTGAATGGGTTAGTTTTAAAAAAATCTACTAGCATGGGTGATTCATCTGTTCATGAAGTGTGCATATGGTGAAACAAAATCAGGCCCTTATTTTTCACCTGGTAGGATTTGGCTGCTTTGTATTACTGTTTCACCCTATGTCCGGATGCAGCGGATGCTAAGAGCAGCCCCAGAAAATCTTGCTCTTTGAACATAGCACATAACATGTGTCGCTGCGTCCGTTCTCTAAGGACACATGACACTCGCACGGCTTTGGATTTGCTTTGATGGCTCGTAGCATCCGCTGCCCCCTGACTAAGGTGAAACGGAGTATAGTGTAGACGCTGGTTGGACAAAAAAAATCCAGAAGTGTCTGTAATATTTTAAAGGGATACTTCAACAAAATTTGAAATATACCCGTCGTGTTCAAAAATAGGCTGAATATGATCAACAATATCCGTAAATGACAATCTCACGTTTGAATTTTAAGCCTGAAGGCTGACTTTTTCGTTATAAACGGAATACCTTTCGGGCTTTAATGCAAGGCATTAGATGCATCTGTTTTAAGAGCCTTAGCACAAACAGCAACCGCATCTAGGAGTTTTAGATATCGCAGTGCTCTCGAAACAATGTTGCCCGGAGATGGTCCATTTTTTGCGTTGTTTGTGCTATTCCTTGGCTTGCCAGTCGAACCACGTGGTGAAGTTTGGGTACCCGATGATGACCTAGGCTGGAGAAGATATTCCAGCTACTCCAGTGACCAATTTAGCTTTTATTTGCCAAGAGCAATATTTTGGTAACTGGTTTGGGGTGTTAGGTTTAGGGAGTATGTGCGGTAATTGTTTCAGCTAGTCTATCATCAGTTACCTGCGTCTGCTGTAGGGGAGGCCTTTTTCTTGGTTAGAAAGACCTCGATTTTATGATTTGTCTTAATTCCCAACCTTAGTTTCAGACGTGCTTCGCAGTCTATTCCATCGCAGTGTGTCCCAAGTCATCAACAGAGCGCTGCAGTGTGCTGCAGCGCTCTGTTGATGACTGTGTGACAGTGTGCAGGGCCATGATATCTGCCCCGAAAGGATATGGCCAATGGTAGGACATGACCCTTAGTCCCACAGCACCTCTATGCGTGGTGGGACGAGGCAATTGTCACTTACCTACCTTGCCATGGGACTGATCGTGACAAGACCTGGCAAAGTTGACAATTTCACAGATGAATAAATATTCCTTTGAAGGTGTCATTTCATTAGGCAACTTTCATTTGTTAGGTTCAGAGCAAGGTACTTGGTGATGGTGGTGCACTTGAGCTTGCTCAGACAAATCTCATGCAGCACAACACTTTGATCGTGATGAGCACATGTCAAAAGAAAACTAACTGAGAAGCAGATGGCATTGGGGCAACAGGCCAACCCCTCAGCAAGCTAAATTGTGAAGCCTAGTCCGTCTAGCTACTTGCACGTTTTATGCATTTAAAACTTTGAAGACAGTACTACCACTGAACCTAAACACCCTTGCACAGAAACTGCAGCATACAACAGAATGGCTTGTGCATGTTCTCAGGATAAATGTTGAACTGATATGTTTCCCTCTATCAAACCAGGCTGAAACAGGATGTCCCTTAGCACCAGCTGCAGATGTGGACAGATGCCCCACGGAAGAACAGACAGCTGCACAAGTAAGAGAGATATTCGGGTCTACTATACCGGAGTCCTTCAATGCCCCTCTGGTCACAAAAGCATCAGACGAAGTTTGGTACAGGGACAGAAGCTTTCATTTATTCCACCCCGACGCCATCGTCGGGGTGGCGTCAGAGGCACCACCATCGGGTGGGGGCATGGCATGCAACAAGCCACTGCCAATGCCTCCGGTTTGTGGGGGTGGTTGCGGCAGTACCAACACACTAGTCTACTTTTTCTACCCTTCACTTGCATAGTAATTTCCATATGACAATCCCTAAAACATGCCTTCCAGGCACATATCCAGGGGCCTTGTGCAACTTTCGACTGGGGTGGGGCAGAGTTCCTCTCAGAATTCAGCTGGAGGTGGGGTCTCCTGCTAAGCAGCCAAGCCTGCCATTGGAGCAAGCACGCACATCCTGCACATTTAACTAGAGCTGTGTGAATAATGATTCGGATCAAATAGCACTGCGACATTCATAGCCTTCACGGTGTAAAGGGAAGCTGCACATACCAGCTGTTTTTGCAGTGTTGAAGCTAGGCATGACATTGTGCTATTCAATTCAAAGCAGTATTCACACACCTAGTACATTTGACACTCTGAAGGCAGTGTGACAGCTGAACCTTAACTTTCTCGCACAGACACATCTGTTACACAATATTGTGGCATTTGCTTCTTGTTTTCACAAAAAAAGTACTGAAATTATAAAGTTTTAATTCATCAAACCAGGCCAAACCAGACTGTTCTCCGGTACCTGGTGCAGATATGGACGGGAGCCCCATGGAAGAGGTGACAGCAGCACAAGTACGATTATGATATATGCAACCACTATGTAACACTGAGGAAACAAAAACAAGCATATAGACCAGGGGTGGCCAGGCTGACCTATCATAGAAGCCGCAAACAAAACCACGACACTTCAAAGAGCCGGCTGGAAGATTAAAGGCGGGAAAGCGGGGCGGGGGGGATGGATAGATGGGTGGGAGGAAGGAAAGGGGGAGGGGTAATTTTGTCCTGAGCAATAAATTAAACTTGAACCACTTTATATCTATCAGAGTCAAATGCAGTCCAACTGTAAGGTACCAATACCAAACTGCAACCTGTCTTTCAATTTAAAACGCGTTCCATTTTTAGTTTAGGGGAAGTGCTCGTGTGACCGGGAGAGAGGCAGGGTGGCGAGGGTTAGGTTTACTAGGGAGCTTCGAGCTGCACTTTGAAACACAAAGAGCCGCAGCTTGGCCACCCTTGATGTAGACAATGACAGACATGTACGAGTTGTAAGCCTCTACAGTCAGAACCAAACTTAACTGGACCGTGGCGCAGTGCATGTTTTCTGAGGGCCGCTAGCCTGGCCGGGGTTGTCACGGCCACTTGGTGATGTGGCGACAGGCCCATCTTAGTGCAAGGGAGGAGCGTGGTAATTCCCAAGGTGGGGTGTCATGTCAGATAGCAGCCACACCAAAAAGGAAAGAAAAAAATGCTACTGTCTTTTTTCTTTTTGCATGCATGTCACGTTCTGCTTTTAAATAAAAAGAGGTTAAAATGAAGATTCATTTTGGGTGTGTCGGCAAATCAAGATAATTCGTCTCATTCGCACGGGATTCTTCTTTCGGGAAGGGAAAGTAGTCATGAGTACACTCAAGAGTTAGGTTGAAAATGCCGTATTAAGGAATGCAATGATCAGAACGGTTCTGTATTTTGTTTTGTTTTGGAAACGAGTTGTGTAATGCAGAACGCAGCATAAGGACAGGTCAAAAACATAGAAAAAGCAATGTTTCTGCAGAATCTTGTCTAAAGAGCTACAAGTTCCCCCCACGCACTGCGATGAACTTGCCGTCACATGACCAATCAGTTGTACCGATTGTCGCTAGGCTAGCGCCCATCGGGAAAACAAATGGGCGGCGGCACGCTCCAGTTAAGTTTGCTTCTGACTATACATGTCCGTCAATCATGGAAACAGGTTTGTTTCATGGCGCTCGTTTGCCAGTTCAGGGAAGAAATGAGAAGAAAATACACTTCTTTCTGTATGATCTTTTTCTTCTTTTAAAAGGCAGCTTTTACCAATACGCTTAATACTATTCTAATTGATGTGGTCACATTATGGCCTGCTTTAACTAATTTTGAAAAACGATAGAATGATGCACTATTGTGTTCAGCAATATTTACCCATTGACTGTTTTTTTACATCAGGAAGAAGTAGGATCTTCACCTTTGGCAAGTGAGGCAGACACCAGCCCTTTGGATGAGATTGGAGATGAACATGTGAGTATCGTTGATTGCTTGCTAAAGGTCCTCAAGGTTTTACTGATATAGAACCTGTAAGGTGCCTGTATTACAAAAAACAATCATGAGACCGAAAATAAGTTTTAACATAAAATCTGCTGCTCGACAACAGACTTCTCACCGCTGCTTATGTTGTAATTTCCACAGTCATAATGATGAAATAGAACTTTGAATATTTGATAAGCTGGGTGAGGGGCATCTTTATTAGCACTAGATCCATAAAGCTCGTATGACCACAGAAACATCAAGAATGCCTTTGTGCCACATTTTTCTGCATTGGTTCTCTCATTTCAGTTTAACTTCTTTTTCAGTAAATACGGGCCTGCATAGCAAAATATAATATGGTAGTATCTAGACTATAATGTAGTGCTTCACAGGAAAAAGATAATTTTCTTTTTGTGTCAGGGGCCATTTAGCTGTGGCTTGAATGTTTTGTATATGCTTAGATTCGTGTTGACTATTGTTTGTTTTATTTTTAATTAATTATTGAGATCTACTATTTGACATCATTTGAGGCTGTGTCATGAAATTCAGTATTTTTGTGTGTAAACCAGAATTCAGTATGTAATAATTAATTATTGTAAAACCTTTAAGGTGCACTAAAGACTTTTCTGAGATTGTCTGTTCTTGGAGATAACTCGTTCTACAGGCTCTAAGCATACTAAAAATCCAAACATTATGCTCATGCGACGCTTCCTTCCCTACTAAAAATGTGATTTACGATTGGAGCCCGCCCTTTCCCGAGCGGAACTTCCCGCTCAAGAAAGGCGGGGCATAATCCAGCTGATTCGGCGGCAGGGTGGCGATAGTGCTCGTCAGCCAACCTTAAGCCGCTGTTTCGATAGCAGACGACGCATAAAATTTTGCAAAGTTTAAGAGCATGCGAAACTAGCTTCATTGAATAGCCACCAATCTTGGTCTCTAGAATTCACAACATTTAGTGGCTGCAAATGCATCTCCCGTGCCCAATACGCAAACAAGTTAAGCTGCAAAGATAAAGGGTTTTACGTTATTTGGTATAATTCCTGCTGTATATTGTAGCTCGCGATCTTGGTAACTTATTCATCACAAGTAAGGAGCGAGCAATACTTCTATAGATATCCCTGAAAGCCTGCAAGCCTACAAAAGCAATTTAGGAAATGATAACTTCGGTAATACAATAAGCCTAGTTTGCGGTCCGGAGTAAGGTGTTTGGCCACCGTCCTGTCAATGTTGACTGCCTGCTGTCATGTGTCCCATGTTACTAGTTTAACCCAGGAAGCCAACACCAACCGAACGTGCATATCGGGCACATAGCCAGGATTTTGTTTCGGGGCGGGGGGAGGGGGGGGGGGGCCGGGCCGACCATGACAAAATGCTGTATGAGGGGGAGGGGGGAGAGGAGGTCCCAGAAAAATGGAAGATTTCGAGGGGGGGGGGGCCTGGGCCCCATGCCCCCCCCCCCCCCCCTGGCTACGTGCCTGGTGCATATTCATACATATTTGACCTTTGCCCTGCTTGTAACGACCAAAATGCCAACATTCAATATGTGATATGCTCGGCGTCACGAGGATATTGATGGTATGTTTCAGTTTTAATTTGACATGCTATATCATGCTTATGTAGAGGCTGACTTTACTGAAGTTTAATACAAAGGAAGATTTTTTGTATTGAATATGTGCAAATTGTTTGAATATTTCAGGACCCAGATTCTGATGGAGGCCCAACCACAAGTCTTCCATTTGCTGATGAAAGAACGGAGATTGCTGCCCTTTTGATGGCGTATGTGATGCGACACAAAGTTAGTGACCAGGGTATAACAGATTTGTTGGACATGCAAAACATAATCACCCCAGGGAAAGCACCACGGTCCAAGTACCTTCTTTTGAAGGCTTTGGGTGCCGACGTGCCTGGTGCGGAGAGGCACTTCTACTGCCTCGATTGCCTGGGGTATGTGGGAAAAGCAACTGATGAGAGTCAGACTCGATGCGAAAACTGTGACCGTGATATTGATCTGGTCTCTGGCCCCTTTTTTCTTGTGATGTCTTTGAAGGAGCAGATTGAACGGATCCTTGCACAGCCTAACCTCAAGTGGCTTCCACGAAACAGCAGAGGGGACACCATTAGGGATGTGGCGGATGGCATTGAACATGCCAGACTGTCAGCTGATTTTTCAAGTCACGACATTTCCCTGCTCTGGAACACTGACGGGATCAGAGTTTTTGAAAAATCTAACTTCGACATTTGGCCGGTTCAATGCGAAATCCTCCAGTTGGACCCTGCAGTGCGGAAGCAGAACATGTTGATGCCTGCACTGTGGTTTGGGTTTTCCAAGCCCAAAATGACATCACTCCTGACTCCTTTCACTAAAGAGCTGCAGGATCTTTCTGGAGGATTTTCTTGTTTGAAACAAGGAGAGAAGGTCCACGTAAGCGTTTTTGCAGCTGCATGCTCTGTGGACGCTGTAGCTCGCTGTGCAGTGCGAAACTGCAAACAGTTTAATGGTTTCTATGGGTGTGGATGGTGTTACCATACAGGGGGTTCTTCCTATGAATACCTCGATCCAGCTCCAGAGCGTAGAACAGCTCGGAAGCATCTGGAAGAGGCAACAGAGGGCACTGCTGCGGTGCCTGTGAGCGGGGTGAAGGGCCCCTGCCTTGCGATGACCCTTCCTCGATTTGACGTGGTAGATGGTTTTATTCCAGACTACCAGCACTGTGCTTGCCTTGGCGTCATGCGACAGTTGCTTAAGCTGTGGCTTGAAAGCGAGTACCATGACTGTCCCTGGTACATTAGAAGAAAGGTGTCGCTGCTAAACAGCCTCCTCCTAGCAGTCTCTCCTCCGACGGAGATTACACGCACCCCGAGGAAGTTTGAGGACAGGGCCTACTGGAAGGCATCAGAGTTGCGAGCCCTTTTACTTTTTTATGGCTATGTCGTGCTGAAGCCCGTCTTGCCACGGCAGTTCTTTGAACACTTCACACTTCTCTCCTACGGCGTGTACCTGCCCTTAGCAAAAAGAGGCCGTACTTGAAACGAAGTTGAAATATATTGAATACGAATATTCATTTTGTATTCATTCTGTATTATTTTGTCCGCATTCGAAATACGCGCGTAAGGTATTCAAAATACATCATAAATATTAATCAAAAAAGATTTTAGATATACCAAAAATATAATTCCTTCTTCCTCAAGATGCTATTTCTGCATTAAAAACCGGTTACAATTTTTTTTTCATTTTGGACTTTGTTAGTATGAGGTGTCCCTGTGGCACTTGAAGGCACTGCTAAATACATCCCACAACTACACATTAGAAACGAACACAAACACAGACACAATGACGCACTGAACACCTGAATCACAGTTCCCTTGACTGCTCTAGAGCCTTATATAGCCTACATATTGAAGGTAGTCATTTGGCCGGTGACCTCCTCTGCACTTATTAAGGTTCCAAGTATCCGAGCTTCTCCTCAGGAGTCTGTCAAAGGGGAAACAGTGTTTCGAAGTTCGTGGACGATATCTCTTACTAAAAAGCATTAGTACAACTAATAATAATTCGGCGCAGTTGCTAAAACAATATCCACAAAAACGGTTCCTAGAAGAAATGTTATTGCTTCTCTGCATAGCACCATTCAGGACAAAACGAGTCAAGGCAGTTTCTTCACTTTAAAATAGTTGTTTTGCTTTTCTTTACTAGTTGACTGTTTAATATGGTCGTTAACGTCACTATATTAAAGTCAGTACTCAAATCACGTACAATGGTGAGTATACACATTCAGTGAACTAACATTGTGCTAACACAACCACGCCAAACGTATCTGCTCACAGCACTTGCTGAAGCTTTCCAGCATCAGCAAGTGTTATTGTTGTAGTTCCCGAACCCCGTTTGTGACTGGTGTGCAAGAAATTCATCAGGTGTGTTCTTCATAGAAAAAAGTAAACAGCAACATAAACTGGGCTGATTTATCAGTGCGATGCTGCACAACTCAATCGACAAACTAATCAAATGTTGTATTTAAGCACTTCAGTGTACTACACATCTGCTTGAAGTGAACTTCTGAAAGGCGAGCTTTTAAGTATTTTGGTAGTTTAAGTCAAACTACCAAGGTAGTTTCAGTCAAAAGATTCTTAGAGTAGAACACAACAATATTGACGATTTCCAGGTATTTTAAGAGTATTCTGTACATATTTTTGATCGCTGCCTTTTTATTAGGGTTGGAGTATATTTTGCATGAAATAAATAAATATTTTAAGATATTTATGTGAAAGGTATTTTGTGCCTACTAATTTAGTATTTACGTATTTCAGAACTCATGAAGGGAACTTCAATATGTAGTTTAAATAAAGGTATTTAACAATTTTTTCAGAAGTATATTTTAGTACTAAGTAAAAATAGAAGTGTATATTTTCGGTCGATTTTTCGTGTACTTACAACTATAAACTGTACTTCAAATACACTCAAATTCGAATGTGGTATATTTCAAAAGTATTAGTTTTCGCTAAGGTGCTGCTCAAAGACGAAATCACGGAGCGAGACCTTCGTGAAGCACGGGCTCTGCTGGAGAAGTTTGTGTTGCAGATGGGTGAGTTGTACGGCACGACAAATGTGCCGTACAACGTTCACCAGCTGCTTCACTTGACGGACTCTGTGGAAGCCTGGGGCCCGCTGTGGGCGACCTCTTGTTTTCCCTTTGAGGGGCGGAACGCTGTTCTGCTTAACTACTTTTCTGGAACACAGTGTGTCGGTGAGCAGATTGCCCGAACATTCATTTTGTGGCAGCAGCTTTCTCTCTGGGCAGACAGAATCGATGTACCAGAAGGAAGGGCATTCTTTGAGAGGATGGTCGGTCGGCAGACCATAGGTAGGACTGGGGTGAGGCTCCCTGGGGATGTAGTTGTGTACCGGCGACAGAGTTTCTCTGGCACCGACATAAGGCTTGAAGTGGTGTTAGAGAACCACCTGGGGTTTCTGCCACTACACATCACATACTACAAACGGTTTCAGTGTAATGGCATTCTTTGGCATACGGAAGCATACAGCATGCCGAAGAGGGTGAACTGTGTTGCCCAACTGCAGGATGCTTCAGTTGGCATCATTCAAGCGCTTGCCGTGTTTGACGGGAGCCCTACACAACTGCATCCCCAGTACTTGGTGCTCATTGAAAAGCTTCAGCTGGTGAGGAATATTCCCTTCGTGGACACCCAGCTTGGGATACCCTTTGCAGCAGTACGAGAGGAGACACGAACAGGCGTTGTGACAGCATGCAGTCCCAATGATTTAAAGAGAAAGTGTGTTGTCATGGAGCGTACTGCTGCAAGCTTTTTTGTTGTTGCTCTCCCTAACCAAGTGGAGCGTGATTAAGATTGGCAACAATTAAATTCCCACGGATAGCACAAGCTTTTCATGAATAAAGCCAGTGTCTACTATCCCGATAATCGCCACTTACGGCTGTTACCGGGACATACGGAAGCGGTCTAGCAAATCACAATCGTCGGTAACATTCGGGGTAAAAAAAGGCTCGAGGTACACCTAAGCACTTGTTATGAGTTGTGAATGCGAAAGCATGAATGTTATTCTTGCGCGCGTTCTCGTGAACGCCACAGATATGCATTTGATTTGACAACATAAGCCTCGATTAACGCCTATTTCTGGTCTATAACAAAAGTAGACACCGAAGAAAACAGAATTTAGGAGAAAAATCAACACCGAAAACACTCCCAAATTTGAAGGAAATTATACAGCGAAAACAGGGTACCCTACCTATGTTTTGCGGTGATTCAATTTTTCCAAATTCTGCAGCTAGAAATTATATTGACAAATCATTCATAGCCCCAAGAATGTCCTTCCTTCTGCTCATCTGGCATTGTGTGGCTCCTGTTTTAAGAGGCTGGTCTGCCCAGCGCAAATACCATATTTACTCACATAATGAACACACTTGCATGATGAATGTACACGCCACAACGGGCATCGATATATAGATTTTTTTCTTTTTCTCGCATAATGAACACACTTAATTTTCGGCTCCGTGAGTCTTGAAGCCAATTTTCTTTGGCCGCCACTTGGCCAGGCCAAGTCAAGTCAAGCCAAGCCAAGCCACTCTCGTAATGGCTGTAAGTACGTAGTTGCAGAAGTGATCAACCGTGAAGCCGAGTGGCACGCACGCCTAGCGAAGCTGGGGTCAAAAAATTGCCCAGCTTTGGACGTGCTTCGTCCATCGGATGCATTGATGTCAACAAACACGCGGTCGTCTGTGATCCGCTGTCGGACAGTGATAGCTTGAATGTGGTTAGGCCTGAGAACGGTCGCATCGCACTCCGTGCTGAGTGAGCTTCGTAGGGTGCTTTTTCTTCGGCAAAAGGCATGCCAAAAGTGCCCTAAAAAGGTTCGCAATTTATACAGCATGGTTACTGTGGTGCACCCACGACCAGCCATGGGTGCGCCTCTGTCAGTGGAGGCGTGCACAGTACCGTGCCATGTCATATTGGCACCTAAAATGATATTCACGCAAAGCGTGTAAATGCAAACATTTTACCCCGTGTAACAAAAACGGCCCCCAAATATGTGTTGATTTTTTCGGAAAATAAAGTGTGTTCATTAGGCGAGTAAATACAGTAGTGCCCTTCCTCACTTTGCTCAGAATCAAGGTGCAGACGGACAATGAAACAATAAGTTCAAATCTCGTACCTCTCTGTTTTGGACAGGACGGGCGTTGTACCAGTGTCCGAGGTGTGGCTTTCAAATAGTGACACTGGTGCCATAAGCATGGTTTACTATACAAATCTTACAATTTTATTATTATCCCCTTCAGCACACACCACTTCCTTATTTATTTACTGTTGCATGTCAATTTTCTATTGTTGGAAGCGGTGCTGCCGGTAATCATCTGTCAACCGCTTCAGCAGTGCCGTCGGTTTCTCCTCTACCTCCTACACAGACTGAAAATGGGTTCCCTTCAATGCGGATTTCACTTTTGTAAACAGGGAAAAGCCACACGCAGCTAGATCTGGCAAGTAAGAAGGAATCCAGCATGAAGATCCTGTTAACGGCCTGAAACTGCTTTACGAACAGAGCATCGTGTTGTGATTTGCTGAGGGGCATTTTCTTGTCCCTCAGCAGATCGCAACGTTCACCATGGCAATTGCTCCAGCTCACCATGCAGTAATGCAGTTTCAGGCCGAAATGGGGATCCCCATGCTGGATCACTCCTTACTCACCAGGTTTAAATGTGTGGGACTTTTCCCTGTTTGCAAAGGTAAAATCTGCATTGAAGGAAACCAATATTTTAAGATTGTTGAAGAGAGAAAGAGAAAACAGTGGCGCTGCTAAAGAGGTTGACACATGATAACCTACAGTGGCATTTCAGACAGTAGAAATTTTGTGTTCGACGGTGTATAGATAAGGGAGGGGTGTATGTTGAAGTGGATAGCAACTATGTTGCAAGATTGTAATAATAAACCACGCTTGTGCTGCCAGTACCATTATTTAATAGTCACACCTCATACATTCATGTAGTCACTTTCACATGCTGCATCTTAAAGGCCCCAGGTTAGCACAGTGCGCTGGTCAAATTGTCCTTCTTTAGTGGTTGCACCTGATGCCATTTTAACCTTCTGCTGCATCATGGGTCATGTATGGCACATACAAATTTAGTACAGTCATGTCTCAATAATATGAGTGGTTTTGTTCTCCAGAAAAATTGTCCATAAGAGGAGTTGTCTATAATAACGAATCAGGATTGAAAACATTGAGTAACAAGCATAGCTCTCTCTGCTTACGTTTTGTCATCGTCTTTTCCACCTTTGAATTGACCACATAAGCGTCCAGTCTTGCCTCTTATGCACAAGGAATGTGATTCATCATGTATGTTATCCTTGAAGGGAATGACATACCTTTTGGCTTGAAAGCCCGAAAAAAAACCGACCACCTTTAGGAGCGCAGGCCTTATCTCACGACGGGCAACAGACAATAGTGAATTCTGGGTACACAGTGTCACATCTGCAATTTATTCTTTTTTTTCTTTTTCCTTTAGGGTGGGGGGGGGGGGGGGGGGGGGGGCTTGTGGACTCACATTCAAAATCAAGAGACAGGCAACATACAATGGACTATTGCGATTTTTGTGTACGCAAACTGCGACCCCTGCTGTTCGCTGATTTTTATTTTTCTTCTGGGTTTGTATAGACCCGAGCCCAAAAATATAAAGACCAGCAATAAACAACAGACAACCTCTGTGGGATACTAACTTTTTCTTATTTTTTCTGGCGTTTGCGGGCCCGTGTCCATAATAACGAGATAAAAATGCCTGTATTTACTCCTTTTATCCCCAAATAGCCTTCCATTGTCCCGGACCATGGGTTTCTATATTAACAGGACAGAATTGCATGGCAAGCGACTGGTCGCCAAAAATTTCGTTCATATTAATGGGGACCATATCAGCGCGACATGAATGTATAATGGGTGTTTTTCTAAGACAAAAAACAATATAATGAAAGGGCTTGCATTAGCACACCTTTAATATTGCTATTAGCCTTCCCTGACTTGGCGGCAACCTGGAACACTGGTGGCTTGTGCAATTAGGTGCCTAATTAACAGATATATTTGAATAACTTTTTAATAAGTAGAAATAGATATATTGTTCACTTCGAAACTTGCTGGGCATCATCAAAAACCACTAAATCAGTAAAATTCAAAACAATTTGGAGCGCATGTACTGTTTTCCTGCGTCCCAGAAAGATTCCAAAATATGTTGCGCCCGCAAGGATTTTATGTTCCTTCTCATTCTCATCTCCGTTCTGTCAGCCTGTGTGCCTGCATCCAATATGGTGGCTTTCTTCGCAGCAGGACACTTCATACATTCTCCCAATCTTTCTATAATTGACTGATTTAGCAGTTTTCGATGGAACTTTGTGCTTATTCTTAATAATTAAAAAGGTAATTATGCGAGACTATTTAACAACCTAATTATTTTAAACATTATGTGCCTCATTACAGGTCCCTTAACTGTGACTAATACAGTGGCAACGCTATTTCCGTGCCATGCATAATTTTTCAACTATCCGATTGTCACTTTGAAGTAAGCACCGGGTACATAAAATATATGACAGGAATGATTTTTGATGGAACCTTATGCTGATCCAGACAGGGTAATATCTCTGGTTCCAACAGCTACCGGTATGTATGGTCTACAGTGTGGTTTATGCACTCTGTTTTCGAGGGATAACGGGATGGTTTTGGTTTCGAGCTTGCTTTGCACATGAGTGGTCCCTCCTGCCAAATGTTATAGCAGACACTTTAAGTTCTTGACAGTGCAAAATTTCAGAAGCTTGTCTGTGATCTTTTAAGGATATCTCAGACATTATGAATGCCAGTTTTTACATTATATATATATTATATATTACCATATAAGGCACAAATCTATTTTTTAACTAATCTCTTATTTCTCAAGGAAATTCCAGAAAAATTATTAAAAGCCATGTTCATAGGCCTAAAACTTACTGGAAATATATTTTTCATCAAAATAACAATAATGCAGTAGAGGGTTAAGGCAGGCTTAAGTTCCACTCCCGTCTTTTGCCTAATGGGCGTCACCAACTGCTTCATGAGATATTTCTCCAACTTCATCTCCTGGATGGCACACTTGCAGAATAGGCACTGTCAAACCTCATGATTCTTTTATTGGAATGTTAGTTTTGTACATGAGATCCTGTTGCCAATAAATTGAGTAAGCCCCATAAAGCTGATTCTTTGTAAATGTTTAACATCTTCAGTAAAAGGTAATAGTGCCGCGATGCATGGTCGAATGTTCACCGCTCGAACATCTATGCCAAACACTCGAGATACTGCCAAGTGTGGTTAGATGAGAAAACAGGCATGGTCTTGCCGAGTCGAGTCTAACCTGGGTCATGCCAATACCCTTGTCGCTCGCTTTTCTTCTTGGTTCTTGGACACCCATTCTTTTTGTTTTGGCACGAGTTCGCCCCATTAAACGTCAGTTCCCCACTGATCTCTGCTGCATCGTCGCCTTCCATCCGTGACAATATAGGTGCTTACTTGCTGAACCAATAAAGGCTCTGGAACGTTCGAGCAAA